>JAOTON010000681.1:0-192500 GCA_034440635.1 Lepas anatifera | reverse complement strand
CCAGTTGCCCCTTCCAAAGACGACTGGTAACTTCACTTGAGCTCAGCGAGCACTTACAACTTCATATAAATTATCATCGCTAGAAAATATCGGCTGATTGTCACTAAGAGGCAGAATATTTAGAATAAACATACAAGTAGGAGTACCTCCTAGACAACATTTCAATCACAACATTCAAGTCATCCATCATCACAACCGCGTGAGAGTTGAAGCATGACGTCCATTCCCCATACCAGCAGTAAACCTGTCGCAGGATTCCAGCCGTCCCACAGCATGACATCATCATCATCATCATCATCATCATCATCATCATCATCATCATCATCATCATCATCATCATCATCATCATCATCATCATCATCATCATCATCATCATCATCAACAACTGCACAACTCCGCACCGTGCCACAACATCAATAACTGGGCAGCTCCGCGTGGAGGAACGTCTCAATCGAAATCTCAACCACTGCATCCAGGAGCGTCGTCATGAATTTTTACTGGATGGCGGACTCCAGCCTATGGCTGGAAGGCGACATTTACATTTGATAGCTATTTTGAAGAGCGCTTCCCAGAAATTTCAAGCAAGCTGTTATTATGAACATTTGAGTACGTTCATGCTGCAACAAGGAGGAAGAAAGGGCGAAATGACTTCAGTCAAGTCCCAAACGTTTGGAAGGGGACGTCCCCTGGTTCACTAGTTGGGCTGAGGCCGCCCTCCCCGCTCCGATTCCCGCTTTTGAAGCTTTTCATTTCGCAGAAAAGCCGAAGCAACGCGGTCTCATACAGGAAGCTCAGAGGCTTGTCAAATTGGTTCTTCTTGGATGACAAAGACAGTTAGAAGCAGGCCTGATGAAGGCGGCGTGCATTAATCAACAAACAATTTGCATCAGCAACTAAAAGGGAAGGGGAGATACGTGCTGAAAAACAGCACCGAATACAGATTGTTATAGCGAGAATGTTTCTCGACGTTTAGAGGCCAGCTTCCGTTTCGACTTTCTAATTTCATTCATGACTTGCAAGCTAAACTAAGAAATGAATAGATCCCAGAAACCTCAATATAAGGTATTTATCTTATGTAAAGGTCCTAACACAAAAACCTATTTATTCATGACTGTATTCGATTGTTTCTACCCTTCATAACCATTTAAATAAAGTAATTAAAACGATCCTAGACCGGGCCTCACAGCAATTATCGCCCACAAGACACAGCCCATTAAGCCAGCTGTCGGCGACGTTTACAGCTGATAGCATCTGCACCAGTGACGTCACTAGAGACAACTGTCCATCAGAAGGACACCATCGACTGCCGCACACCTGACAAACTAGCTCGGACCCACTGAGTTAGTTATTTGGGCTTAGGGGGCGCACCAGCCTGGTAAGGCCATATAGCGCCCCCGCACCCACTGAACGGGGTGAAGCTTGTGTTATATAAAACCGAGTTGAACATAATACATAGGCGAATGGAAGGGGGAAAATAGTTTGTTTACCTCAAAGGGCTGAGCGATCCGTGATACGTCGACTAAAAAGCGAAAAGAATTCTTTCCTTTTGAGTGTTATATCTAATGAGTGTAAATAAAAGGCCTCGAGCATAATTGGGGGCTGCTTGATTTGGTAGGTCAGGAAAGCTTGAGAGCAAAAAACTGACCATATTTTGCAGCTTGCATGCTATTTCTCCTGCTAAAAATCATAGAAACATGATCAACCATGTACGATTGAAAAACCTGGCCCTATACACAGAATGCGTCACTATCCAGATCCCAACTACTACCAAGCTACCTTACCTCACGCCTACAACATTGCATTCCATTTTCATCGCTGGGGACAGAGTACCCAAGCTCGGGAACATTCAGCAGACACATACGCACACACGCAAAGTTTGCGCACAGGCGTAGATCCAGGTAAAGGAAAGAGAGGGGCATGCAAGCTGGGGGTCAAAATAATCATGCTTGTCCGTGATCCTATACACCTGTATATATTTTCTAACAAAACGTTAGTGGTATGTCATCGCCTCTCGCTCTAAAACTCTCCAGACTTCTTCTCCTGCATTCGCCCTTGCGCCCAGGTGCGTTTGCATAGCCAATATCGACGAGACAACACAGCACACACTGGCTAGAATGTCTCGCACCCCTACAAACGGGCCGGCGTAGCTTTCTCCTTCGCGGAGGTACCACAGCAAACATCTCACGCACTGTCCGCGTCCCTGCTTCACACAGAGGCGCATCCAGGGTCATACGGAGACGGGGTAAAACCGTAAAAGCTTTTCCCAGACACAATACTTTTCCATAACACCTTGCTTGTCTCCTTTTGATCAAGCACTGGCACGATTTATCATACCCTGAAGAGCGATAACGTCTGCCGATCAGACGAAAGACCTGGAGCCGCCATTGAGCGGAGATGTAGAGTGGGAAAGTGTGCGGCGCTTACTAAGTAACGTGCTGACCCAGCGCCACCCGCTTCGAGTGTGATTCACCAGATCCGAACAGACACTTCGCCACGGCGTTTTGAACGTTAAGAATTGGAGGTTTCACTTTTCCTAAATGTTTGTCAGGCCCCGGTTTTACGCGCCTGGCCTTGTTAAAAATGTAAAAAAAACGTTATCATAAGACGGAAATTGGTATCTGTACCGGTAACAGCACAAGATGACAGCTTTGACAACATGAAGGTCTCAAAAGGCTGGATTGTTTGAAATATGTTAAGACTGCAAATGAAATGAAAATCACAATAAAACAACAATAAAAATTTTCATAAGCCATTAAATAAGCACCCACCTTAATGTGCTAAGTAACTTGTCGGCAATTTGCCATCCGGCTTTCCGTTCCGCTATAAGCCATTAAATAAGCACCCACCTTAATGTGGCTTGAAGTAACTTGTCGGCAATTTGCCATCCCTGGCTTTCCCGTTCTGCTAAGAAAAGTGTGTGTTTGTATAATTAATGATTTGTTTTAATTTCAGATTTTCTACACCTTCCAGCATCCCCAGCTGCCTCCACTCCAACCATTCGCCGAACAAGGTATATAGAGTGTACCAAAAGCGCTATGAAGAGTTTTTACCTAAGCACCGTGAAGAATGAAGTCCACAACTTCCATTCATTCAGCTTTCTTATTAGATATCGAAGACCGACGCGGTGAACCGTGCATCGGTGTCAGAAAATGTGCGCGTGCGAAGTCACGTAAGGCCTGCGAAAAAGAGCCTACAGCTGCTACACCATTTCTGGAATGATGTTCATTAATGTTGGCCCAAGACTAGAACTGTAAACAAGGCGTTACATTTTTGGGACTTTTAAGAAGATTTACCGGTTTATTCAAGAAAGGGCATCACATGACTGCCGCGAGGATCCGCCCCCCATACCCTCTCTCCCCCAACCCCGCCATTAGCCCAGGAGTCTCCATACAAGAAGGGTGATTTACAGATGTGATGCAACGCTGGCCTAGTCCCTAGAGACAACTATTCCCTCTTCACCACAAACAACGGACTTGGAGCGAAATCTGCATATCAAAAGACAAGCGTGATTATTCAGCGCCGGGGCGGTAGTCCAATTAGACACGTTAATGCGTGAAAATGAGCAATTAAGCATGCAGAATATAGATGCAAACAGCGGCGTGTGTCTGTGCCCCGCAGCGCTAATTCAGGCTCCGGGAGCTAAAATAAAGGCTGGAGTGGGCGATATAGCATGTATTAACACCGCATATGAGCCATAGGTAGATCCAGGAGGTCAAGGGGAGGCATCTACCCCCGGCCCCATCATCAAACCTCGGCACTATTTGAAATGGTCGCAGCGCCACCCTGAAAGGTCGATGACGTCCCCCTGAAATGTCACTTTCCACCACAGCTCCCCCCACCGCAGGATGCGAGTACTGGCGCCCCCCCGCGATGGGTTTTGACGACCCCTTCCGACCACATGCGCCCCCTCGCAATCCTGCAGTGGCCTATAACATGTGTATGACTATTTCATAAGGCTCGTTAGCTATCATAATACAGAACGGCACGATCAAGCAAGGTCAGTTCGAGTATAAACGGCGAGCATTTGCAAGCGAGCCGTCTCGAATTTACCTTCTGCAATCTAGAAAAATGCCGCAAAGCCTCCCAAGCTACAGAAGTTTTACGATGCACGATGGAAAGCAAGAACAATACATCCCTCTGCAAAATTCAGCGTCCATCCTTAACTCCCAAGTCATTATATCGCAAACGGCAACCTACATACCATAACCATCACCCATTATCACCCGGCAAGGACATCGTCAATGGGAGATGCCAGGGGAGAGGCCTCAACAAGACCTTCACTGGGACATTTTCCGACCTCAGCCGAATACTAAAAATGTAAGTTTTCTCGTGACGAAGAGCGGAATAGGACCAGGAAATCCAAAAGATTTTTGGACTTAAAGAAGGCAGTTTTTGTCGGAGAGGAGCAAAAATTCAACACTCCACTCCCCATCCCCTCCACTTTTAACTCGGGAACAACTATCTTGCTACTGAGCAATCGGGACCCAGCAAAAGCACTAACACGTCACGTCTTATTCTCGTGAAATTTCTCCACGCACACGCAAGACACACAACCAAGAGTCTGGATCCTTCACAACTATCCAGCACGTGATGTGGCCGCGCCACCACCATCTGAACGATCCCTATCCGACTCCATTACTCGGTCCAACATTCCCGGCACTCTCCTGACTCCAAGGTCGATGAAGCAACCTAGCCAGCTACCAACAAACGGGACCGCACAGCAGCGGGCAACGAAACTGACTCAAGGTCAGGCGGACGGCACAGCGGGGTCACCGCTCCAACTCCAACGGACACCGACTCTTAAAGAGCAGAAGCAGAAAAAGGGGCACGGTTCCAGAAAGGATGGGGGTGAACTAAATAATGTTATTCTTAGTGGGGGGTTAACGGGGCGTAAACTGCAATGACGATCTAGTGCCGCCATCTCCCACCCTGGATTGCAGGACCAGAAGATGTCTTTTTCAGAGGACCCGTCAAGACTTAAACCCAGGACACTTGTGCGTAATCGGGCGCCACTCATATCGTTGCGTATCGTTGTGCCACTCATACCCCAAAGGAAGGTAAGAGAAATGTGTCTCGTGGATTGGCAAGTCCTCGAAGTCTTTGCAAGAAGTAATGTGGTGACATGAGGTGGGGTAAGCAAGTGCAACACAAGAAGAGAAACACATATAAAGCGATGAAAGTGCTTCTACACGACTGTACCGGAGTTGGATACATTGTCGTACAATGGTAGCCTTCGTCGGCGCAGGTATCGATTTTCAATACAAAATATCAATTGCAACGAAGATAGATTTTTCCTTTTGAAAACCGGAATGCGGTTACATACAGCCAAGTGACGGTCGAAATACCTGGGTGCACTCGTGCACTGAAGTACGCGCTGCACCGCAGAATTGGCAACAAAACACACAAAAACACGGATGGTCAATTCAAAAATGTTTATGATCGGTCCCATTTGTCTCATGAAAAGAAAAGGCTTCCAAAATGCCTTCCGCACATTTATGATTCTTGAAGAGAGAAGAAACAATGCACTGCTCACATCATCAATCATTAACTGATTCCAGCCCACCCATTAACATTTCAAAGACTCCGGGGGCCAAATAACACAATAGCAGACACTCGCTCAGCCGGAGACTGATTCTTCTCACAAGTGTTCCCATAATAGGCGACACGCCAGCCAGTCAAGGTCTCAGTTTCCACAGGTGTTCCTACCCGGATCCTCTATTATTTTCCAAACCATCTGCTGCGTGTCCTTCGCGTTCAGGACTAGACGCTAACGCGGATCTGTAGCTGTACCCCGTTCTGGCTCCTAGATGTTAATCAGGTCATTAATCTGTACCAATTTATTAAATTGTAATTTATTTATTATATGATGTATTATTAAAAGCTGTACCAGAGACACGATCATCGGTCCAATTAAGTTAGAGGATTTATAAGATTATCCAAGAATTTCTAATCCATCAAACCATCTAATTCCAATTAAAATTAAGCCCATCCGCTATTATGTGACATGGGCATCAACATGGCATACAAGAAGTGACAACAAGTGTGACCAGACCAGTGTAACAAGTGTGACCAAAAAAGATAATCTGAAAATTTTAATTTGTTATCAACATAACCAGACACATTAAGATTTCTGTCATCTCAATTACATACCACCGTTACGCCACGTTTCGGCAGGGATAAAGGAAAAGTAATTACATCAAAATTCGTTTAAACCCCAAATATTTCACAAAGGAATCCGATTTCACGCCATGATAGAACACGGCACCTGGCCGACGTTAAATCTCAGTTATCACACGATTCTTCTGAAAGAGGTTTCTGAGAAGCGACTCTTCTGAAAGAATCTTGTGACTCTTTTGAAAGACGCTTGTGACTGCTCTGTAAGAAGCTCGGACGGCACAGACACCCCAGGGAGCGATCAATCTTGCGAAAAAGTTGCCTGAGCAGCAGCGCACTTCTCACCGCATTCTCTGAGAAGCTTTGCGGAGGAGTCTCCGAGGGCTCCCCAAAGCCAATGAGCCAATTACACAGAGTTAAGTAGTTGCCGAGATGAGCCGCGCCCTGCGCCTTAACAAGCGGAGGAAACAGCCTAGACAATGGAATTAGGGCGGAAGTTTTAACAGGCAGAGTCGATCCCCTTGAACTCTGGTATTCCAGCCAGGAACGGGGAGTGCTCCACAACCAGCTCTGGAAGCTGTAATGAACGAGACTGAGGCGTTGAAAACGTCAACGGGGTGGGTTTGGGTTAGAAAATTGAACGGGTGCAGCGCATAGGCGTAGGGACAGGGCAGGCAAGGCGGCCATACCCTCCCCGCCCTCCAATATTCAAGACCTTAACCAATGACCGTATGGCGTTGACTGGAAAAATTACTTCAAAATACACCTTGCCACCCCCTCCTGATCTGGACGTTATCAAACATATAGCGCAGCGTAACTTTAGATGATACAACTGTCTTTTCACTCAGAGGTGTGCCTTGCACTTAAGCACGGAGGAAATATGATTGAGTAATTGAGCCTTTTCCATGTCCACAGTTTAAAGGAATGGCCCACTTGTATAATCCACACACCACTATAATCCACACTAACCCTCATTTCGCTCGAAGCTAAATGTATCAAATTTCAGCACACTTTAAAGTTCAAGCAAAAGCGGCTTAAACCGATAATTCAAGCCATGAAGAAATCCCTTTCCACCTGACGACACCTGCCACCTGATAACTGTTAGCTAATGGCATCGCTTTTGCAACGTTACATCCCGCACGCAGCCGGCTCAGCTGAGCTTTGTAACTACTCGCAATGCTTAGCTCAATCCAGGGTATTAAGAAAATAGGCGATGTTTTTGTCTTGAGCACTTGAAGCTGGAAACAATATGGGGTTTCCTAATGTTCATACATTATGTCTCCATAAATAACCCTTTTTAGAGTTTCGAGAAAATGATCTGTTCCTTTCCAGGTTTCAAAACACACCAGTAACAGCCGAGATTGGGACATGACAGCTCTCCCTTGCTGGAAAATAGTGGATATCACTGAGTCCCATTCAGAGTCTCTACCAGAACCCACGTTACAGTATGGAAAGAAAAAATGAAAAACAGATGATGACCCGTTTGGTGCAAATTTCCTCCCATCCATCTAATTCATTCAAATGGCATGTAGTACTGACATGTAGTAGCATGTAGATGTAGTACAATGACTGGAAAACCAATGACTTGTCCACCAAATGACTGACATCGATGCCACCACTGATGCCGCCATTGATGCCGTCATTGATGCCGTTCGGCGAACAGTCAACTCAGTCCAGACTAAAACTATACCGAATAAGTAATTCAACGATCGGTCAACTAAGTCTGGACTAGAACTACTCAAATCACAAATCAGTCAAGTAAGTTCAACTCAGTCCGACCTATTAATCCACGGATCAACTCAGGATAGGAATTCAGCACGGATAGAATACCAGCTTCAGAAGAGTCTCCGATATTTCGCTCGCTCTGACTTACCTCAGTCCGAGTCGGGACTTCTAAGAGTGAGACGTTACCACAGCAACCGGGTATGAGCCAATCAGAGTGTGGGCTTTACGGGCAAATCAGCCAATCAGCGCTCACCTGGAAAGGAAGAAAAACGCGGATGAGCTCTACAGAACACCGAACACACAGCTGTTGCGTTCTGTCTGTGTGTAGTGAGAGCTAAAAACACTTCAAAAGAGGCCTGTCTGTGATAACTACTTAATTGTCAGGAAAAATACAGAGCTGGGGACTCGAGGATTAAAAAATAAGTTCAGTGTATCAAATGGACCACAAGAAAGGTTAAAAAACAGATAGGTATCATTGATCATAATTGGAGTTCTAGGGCACTGCAGTTCCAGAGGCTGTATGTGACAAAGGTATTATTCAGCCAGACCAAGTTCAGCGGTTGCTTTGCATCTTGATAAGCTGACCAGAAAACACACGTAAACAAGAAGTCACTCCATGATGGAACTGCCGTCACATAATCTGACCAGAGCGCGATCACTGTCTGATACCGCTACAGCAAGTATATCCATCAAAACAGTGCATCATACAAGACATAATCCGCCGAGAGACTGCTTCAAGCCCTTCGACGACTACTAAGATGTCTACCAAGCGTGGTCACATGGAGATGTTTCATGGAGATGACAACACATGGAGATGTTTCAACTCGCAATCTTAATTCAGTTGTAAGCTATCGATCGATATCTTTTGATCCTCGAAACTCCCCCCGTGTACCGAATCCTGGCTACACCTCTGATAATCGTAGATCCGGATCAGCACATAAAGCAGGAAACTTGTACCGGGGATAGCCACGCCCTATCTGGTAACCATGCATCACTGATAAACCCTGCAGATAGTGACGTCACCGGGGCGTGCGAGGCAATCAGCGATCGGCCGCGATTGTGCAGATCAGGCTGATGAAGCAGTGGAGTTAGTGTCTTGCTCCACTGGTTTGGTCAGTGGCACTCCTGGGGATAAATGGCGATAATGCACCGGTTTTTTGGGGCGAAACGGCCCCAAATTACAAAAAAAACATAGTTTTTAACAAGCGATGGCGTGGATTTTGAAGAGTGGTGAAACACACTTTTTACTCCTCCCGACCAGTGCATTTGAGCCAAGTGGTGTTGTCCGACATGATACGATACATTACCAGTGGATTCATTTACATCCATAATGTATTTACCCGTCAAGTCATTAAATACAAATATGATTTTAAAAATCCAGTGCCCGACTTCTGAGCTTACATGCTTACAAGCGTGGCTAAGTACCCCTTCCAGCGTCGGCGAGTCCGACTGGAGTTCAGATTGGAAGGGGTACTTCGATCTGGGAGAGGTCATTTAGGTCCGGAGAGGGGGTGCCATTAAGCCCATGGGTGCCAATTCTCCCAATGACCTATCGGGTCGGTGGCAATACACCCACTACCTGCGGGAGGAGGCGGGAAGCAGTGTTTCAGGGGGCGCCGAAGGGGTCGATAGAGGGGAGCAAACACCCCATTGGCCCTCCGATCCGCTTATGACTGCCGAGACGATGATATCAACCAGTTTAAGCTCCATTGATTGTGTTTCGGATGCCAAAAGCGTGATGGACCCCAAATCCCTGTTCATCCCCGTAATCTGTCCATTTTCCTCGCCAATCCCCAGCTGGCCAAGCGCCCACACCACACGTTGCCCCACGACGCCCCTAGTTGGTGGAGCCGGGCGTACTCCCCGCCCGACATGGTTCCCAAACACAGAGGAGGAACCCAACCAGTCAGGGTGCAACCAAAGTCACGAACAAGGGCATTTAAGAACTCGGAGGGATTCTGAGACAATGCTCTCCCCCTGGGTCTGCCTCTGGTCCAACAGAACGGTGACGCCTCGTTGGGAGGTTGGCCAAGATGCGCATCGATCGTGTCACCATCCGCTCCTTCCACGGCGTCTCTGCGCTGTGCAGGACGCGGCCACGCTCCGAGGAGGCGGTGGTAAGTCAGGACTTTCTATTTAAATAAAAGGGCTTGACAGTTCTGAGGTCATCCCGTAGGTGCAACATTCGGACAATGATGTATTCCTATTTTATTTATTTTTTACAAAGTTGTTTTAACAATTTCCCCCAAGATACAGATCTATTTTCTTGCAAACCCATCCGTTGTGCTGCAAGCTCAAATCTCTTTACACTATAATTAACTCTTGTTTTTCGCTCCGAGGCGGGTGGATGGTTCAGTTTACTGCCGTCAATTTTACCGTGCGTGTAGAATCCGTTGGTGAGAACTTTCTATTTGGACTAAAGGGCGTGACAATTGTGAGGTCATCTTATGCCCATAGGTGCAACATTCGGATAATGATGTGTTCCTCTTTTATTTATTTTTAGAAAGTTGTTTTAACGATTTTCCCCAAAATACAGATCTTCTATTTTGCTGCAAACCCATCCGTTGTGCTGCAAGCTCAAATCTCTTTACACTATAATTAATTCTTGTTCATTCGCCAAGATGCGCATCGATTGTGTCACCATCCGCTCCTCCCACGGCGTCTCTGCGCTGTGCAGGGCTGCCGCCACGCTCAGGGGGTTGATGGTTGATGGTTTCAGTTGGTGCCGTCAATTTTACCGTACGTGCAGAATCCGTTAGTGAGGACCTTCTATTATGTGGGCGCGACAATTTCTGAAGTCACAGGACGCCCACAGGTGGAACATTCGGGCGGTCGTTTTTTTAGCAAGTTGTTTTACCAATTTCCTCCATGATACAGATATTCTATTTTGTTGCAAACCCACTCGTTGTTCTGCGAGCTCAGATCTATTTACACTAAAAAAATTGTTTCAACTGCTGAAAGCTCGTTTTTCCCCAAACTGAAACCAGGGTTTAAGGGTCAGTTTTTTATACAGCTGGTCCTATCACGCCTCCACGTATCTGATAATATTCTGATAATAGTGTCTTCTGAGGTACGCTCAGCCACCGAAAAATGTTCACGAACTAAGCAGCTTTAGTAGGGAACATGAGTGAGTCCAGACCACAAAGAAAAAACAGTTTCCCTCCCTACAAACATTCCAGTTTAACCAAACTGATTCAAGGATTTCTATAGTTCCCGAGAGGACTTAAAATTTTGTATTCACACAGGCACGGAGACCAGTCCAAAAGGCCGAATTTCTGCAGAACTCTATTGTCCCGGAAATTCCAGGTGCCGCTGATTCTTGTATCGATCCGGGCTGGTGGAATGCTGGATGCGTTTGTAATCGAACAGACACCAGTGTTGCCATGGCAACGTCAGTGACGCAGAACGTGAAACGGTGGGAACAGTTGGACGACGGCGAAATACAGTCGAATCGATTTTTACAGGCTAACATGGTTAACACTACTTCTGTTCGAAAGAGCCAGCTAAAAATTGGTAGCAAGTGAGTATAAAGTACAACTATTAAACTTCCAAACCAGCGGTTGAGTATAAAGTACAACTATTAAACTTCCAAACCAGCGGTTCGTCGAACCCTAGATTCTAGCGACATATTGTACTTCCGTGGCATTTGGTTGTTATTCAAATGGAATTTGTAAGGAATTTGTCCGTGGAATATGTTTAACAATGACTACTCAGCGCCGTGTGGAAAAAATCCTAAAAGTACGGTCCCCGAATCACAACTTTCCCATTCTTGTGACACCGCCGGCCCAGAATTTGCATCTCTACCGACGGCACGTGCTAAAGTTCCCACCGCACCTCCTGCTGGTGACAGCGACCGATTGCCCCGGGGCACGGTATTGACGGGTGCCAGCAGGCCGCGAGCGTCGCATACTGCAGAGCCGCCCCGGGCCAGAGGTGAAGGTCGAGGTCAAGGTCACGGCTCTCAGCTACAGGTGAATGGCAAACAAATGGATGTAAAATGATACGGATGAGTTTGCGATTCAGATACATATCAACAGTGTGAATGCCTCTCTTCTTCTAGAGTGCCTGCCCCCAAGCACTCTAAATTCACAGGTGCTCCCCTTCCCAGGCGCCGCCAAAGGCAGGCTCCGAGAAGGCCTTTAACGAGTGGCAGCCTACCCCCTCAGGGTAAAACGGCTGCCACTCAAACCAAAATCTAAAAAGTAAACATTTCAACCCAAACTGAAACTGCTCCTCTCTCCTTGGAAAGAAGCGATGCTTCTTTCCAAACAGCACCAACCACCCGCACTTGCGGATCCCAAACCGACCTCATAGGTCATTATATGCAGTTTCAGTTCTCAAGTGACTTTGAAACGTCAGACGACAAAAGTCAGTCTGGCAACGAGCTGTCCGGGACAGAGACCGTCTCTGACACCAGCAGTGCTTCAGAGACGAGCTCTGCAAAAACTGTTATAAACACTTCCAGAGCTCCCCTCCTGGAAACCCCCAGCCCCGGCTCCTCCAGCCCCGGCAGCTCACCCGTAGCAAGGAAAATTAGCTTTTCCAGACACTCCACCCCAGTTTCTCCTGCTAGTGATAGCAGCAGCAGCAGGTGCTCGTATAACCTTCGTAAGCGTAGATCCCCTAATCACAAACGTTAAAAACCACCATGGGTTCAATTCTGCAATGGAATACAAATGGCCTTATCGGGAAATTCCCGCTTTTTTCATCAATATTTGCTGAGAAAAAACCGGCACTAGCAGCATTACAAGAGACCCACTTTACTGATAAAGATAACGATAAATACAAAATCTCGGGTTACTCTTGGTATCGCCATAACGTAAACGCTGCTGTCCGTAAGGGAGGCACGGCCATCCTAATAGAAAATAGCATCCCACACAGTCACGTGCCTTTGGTAACATCACTGGACTGTGTAGCTATTAGCTTGAAAATACAACACGTCCAATTGACGGTTGTCTCAATATACATATCCCCTCGCGACCCTGATCCAACGGATCGGGAACTCGCACAACTATTTAATCAAATTAACGGGCCTTTGTTATTACTTGGAGATTTGAATGGTCACCACCCATCCTGGGGCAGCGCCATGCCAAACCGTAGAGGTGAAATTATATATGACGCAATAGGTTTTCAAAATCTAGTTATCCTAAATAACGGCGCACCAACCCGCCAAGCAACGCAAAGCGGATATTCAGACTCAGCCATTGATATTTCGTGCTGCACGCCTAGAATTGCGTCACTGTTTACCTGGGATGTCGAAGACAACCCAGGCATGAGCGATCACCTCCCAATCAAAATCAATGTCCCCCAAGGAGCACTCGACCGTGTTGATCTGTTTTCCCCTTCCTGGAGTCTAAAACGAGCGGACTGGACAAAATTTGAGGCAGAGGTCGACCTCACACTGGTCACCGAAGGTGACCCACACTCGGCAGACATTGAATTAATACTAAGAGCCATAAGCTCAGCAGCACAAGTAGCAATACCAAAAACCAGAGGACCCCGAAAGAAAAACGGAGCCCCATGGTGGAACGCAGAGACGGCACACGCCAAAGCTCAAATGATTAGAGCCCGCAAGGCATATGAGAGGAGGGCACACAGCCCTACTCGATCCGCACTTCGGGCAGCAAAAGAACACTTTCGAAACACGTGCAAGCGGGTTCAAAAGGACAGTTTCAACTCTTTTGCCTCCAAATTCAACCGCTTCACTCCCACCACCCAAGTTTGGAAAACCATTAGAGCTTTCTCTGCGAGGCGACCACCCCGTGGACCTTTCCCTCAGCTAGAAATAGCTGGCCAACCCATCACCGAACCTAAGGAAGTCATGGATAAATTTGCTGATCATTACGCCAGTGTCGCAGCTAATAACTCATACAGCCAGCGCTCCAAAGACCAGGCAGACTGGTGCAAAAAGTTGTTGTTGTTTGGGGTTTTAGGGCGCTTCGACTACATGGTCATTTCGCGCCCATCCTTGTTTATAATGCACAAAAAAGTAGGGCTAGCGATTTAAGTTGTGTTCGGCACAGCACACTAGGTGGATTGGAAAACAGCTCCCAATATAGCAAACCTATCAACCAAGTACAGACTACGTCTCCCAACTCCTGCCGTCAAACATTTCTGAGACACACCACGCTGTACGTGTGTCCCACTCTGCTGGTGGTCTTGCCATTCGTTCCGGGTATCCCAGACCTTTGGGCGGAGAGCGACGCACGAATGTTGTGTCCCCTGTCCATGTACGCCTCTCGAACTCTCTGACCGGGGTGCCTCCCATCACTACCTGGAGATGGGCGCGGCACATCCTGCCACACATGTTGCACGTTTCCGATACTCTCGGTGGAACCAGAATGCAGCCGTGGATGAAGAAGCTCTTTTTGTACCCTTGGCACCCAAATTCTCTTTCCTTTTGAGTCTCGAAAAACAAAATCTGTTTTCTCCTCAGTCACGTGTTGGGGGGATTTTTCCTCACACCGTAAGTTTGGAGAGGATAGCCTGCGTTTCCCGTCACGCACGATTGTGCCGGGGCATTTCCTGTTAGTTGTTTTCGTAGGTGGTGTTGGTGGAGGCGGAGGTGGCGGAGGGTATGGCGGGGGCATTAGCCCTGTATCCCCGTGACCCGGAGATAGGATGATTCCAATCTGTTCCTTGCTCACGTTACGGCCCTTTGGGGGTGCGGAGGAGGACCGCTCCGAGCCAAACCGTTTGGTTATCTTGTTTGAGGGTGTTCTGCCTTTCGATTCTGTGGACGTCTGTAATGTTGAGTTTGTTACGGTTGTGATGGTGGGTACCGCACTTCCTACCTTTTTTGGAGTGACTCCTTCGCTCTGTGTCACAGCAGGAGGTATTTTGGTACTCACAGGGCCGGGAGCATCTGCTCGGTTGACCCGTGCGCGTTTCGCTGCAGGGGGTTCCTGGGACTGTTCTCCGGCTTTCTCTGTATGAGCTACTGAATGCTGCCTATTGTGAGTACCAGTCTGCACCCCTTTCTCAGCGGTGTCTCTGCTGCCACCGTTGGTCTGCGGCGCTAATGCCGACACGACCGAGTCATCCGTTGGGTCTGTCTGGACACTCTTCTCAGCTGTGACCCTATGTGGCTGGTCAGGTTGGGCTTCAACGTTCGTGACATCAAGTTGGTTGTCAGGCTGTAGCACCTGACCGCCAAGCAGATTCATAAATTCACGCACGGAGAGATGCATGATGTCTCGCATGGATGAATCCATGGTGGCAGGTGGGTTGACACGCTGCGTCTTTCCCACCAGAGCATCCCGAAAAAAGTCGAGCGAGGAGCCGTCGTCTGTTCTATAGTCGGTTCCAGTGAGCTGGGTGTGTTGCCAACGTTGTCTCGTGCTGTGGAGGTTTCTTTGGGGGTCGTCCCCAGGACCTTGGTCTTAAGCTTTTCTCTCTCAGAGAGAAACTTGGGGCATGTACGTGACCACGCCTCATGGTCCCCACTACAAACCGCACACTTCGTGACATCAGCCTCGCAAGCAGCTGACCCATGCCCCACAGACGAACACTTCCCACAGTGTTCCTGCCCTTTACACGACTTAGCTACGTGACCGTACCTCTGGCAACGGTAACACCGTGTGGGGTCCGGCACGTACTTACGAACACGCACGGAGAGCCAACCAACCCGAATATCTCTGGGGGAGTTCCTTGCTTTCGAAAGTAAGAACGAAAGTATTCGTTGGCACGAGTTTGCCATTCAATCTCCTGCTCATTCTTCGTACTTTCGTTACACCCTGCTCCTCCAGACCGATCAGAACATCCTCCTCTGTGGAGTCTGTCAGTTCCCGACAAGTAACAACGCCCACAGCGCTGTTCTTTGTCGGATGAAGAGCGACAGAGACTGGTACACAGATCACTGCCTTTCCCTCACCTAAATAGGAAAGGTTTTTAGCAGACAATAGGTCACGTGTTTCTGCCTCCGATGACATGGTCACTTCCAATTTTGTGCCTGAGTGCCGATAGACGTGGGTTGCAGTTCCAAACTTTGCCAGGGCCTGAGCGACCTGGAAGGGGTTAACCTTGTCACCCTCCTCAAGAGTGAGGACGAGAACTCTGGGAGTGTTCTTGTCCCCCACAGGGGTTGAAGCACGAGCCTGGTGTGGTCTAGTTAGCGCGGGAGGTCTATCATCCGTAGAGTCCATCACATCACTGGTTTCAGAGAATGTGGTCGGGTTGGTCAAGTTCGAAGCAGGGATCGGAGTCCGTAGGGTCTTTCCAGTAGAAGTAGATGCTTGGGAGAATGCCATGAGAAAAGTATTTACCTTCGGCCCCCGGGTTGCCAGCTGTCAATAGCTGGGCCCGGGGGCTGGTACAGTGCCTACGGGGGCAGGTGCGCCCGTCTCAGAGGGGCGAGAGATACTCACGCAACCCCTCCGATCAGAACGCACCCACCCCTTGACGCCATCAGCCCAGTGGGCCGGCAGGGCCATGAGTCGGGACGAAGCAAAACGCGGCAGCCCTCACGCAGCGGAGACTGCGGTCAACCAGGCGCGCGCAAAGGTCGGGGTCTCGAAAAACGACGGTTTCCGAAACCCCGGCCCGCGTCGCGCCCGGCAAGAACTATAACAGTCCCCACCGCGAAGGGCGTCGCGCCGCACGCCCGAAACATAATCCCCCCTTCCCAGCTGGACCGAGCGACAGTGTCCGTAGACACTGCCGCGTAGCTAGGCCGCCCGCGGCAGCCTACGGACGGCTTACCCCCGGTTGGATCGAGATATCTGGGCCAAAGGGGGCGTGTTGGAGCCCTCGGGACTGACCCGCCCGAGGGGACCTCAACCTCCCAGGATCCCGTCAACCTCGTCGCCGGGGCTCGAGATAGGCCTCGAGTGGGCGCCTTACACCCATAAAATGCCGAAGAAGGCAAATAACTGTGGAACCAACAACTAAGGCATAAAAAGATGACAGGAACTAAAAATAATCAACAAAACAAGAGAACAAAAACAAACAGGAGCTACGTACTGGGAGGTGCAGGACAGAGCTGACCCGATCCAATACGGTTACCCACCAGGTAACACTGGTGCAAAAAGCACACATTCATCAATTATGGTAATCAAGAGTATTATAATGTACCATTTACAATGACCGAGCTAAATTACGCCATTAGCAAGTGTGGAAACACTGCAGTGGGCCCTGACGAAATTCACTACTCTTTCTTCAGGCACCTCAGCCAAACAGCACTAAAGTACCTGCTTTCGGCCATTAACAACATGTTTCTTAGCGACTCTTTCCCCACATCGTGGCGAGAGAGTATTATAATTCCCCTTCCAAAACCTGGCAAAGAAAAAACAGACCCAAAAGGTTATCGCCCAATTTCGCTTACTAGCTGTGCTAGCAAGCTTGTCGAGCGCATGGTAAACGTTAGACTTCACGAGATCCTCGAAAAGAAGCTTGATGCTATGCAATCAGGCTTCCGGCGCGGGCGAGCCACCACTGACAATTTGGTCAAACTAGTCAGTGACATCCAAAAATGGCTTTTACAAAAAGCAAGTAACAATAGCTGCATTCTTAGACATTAAATCGGCGTTCGATCGCGTACAAAAAGACGCCCTGTTGTTTAAATTAAGCAAACTAGGAATTCGTGGCCACCTTGCAAAATTCATCGAAAACTTCCTCAAGGACCGAAAATTTAAAGTCCGTTGTGGCACCACATTCTCCTACCTGGCAACCCAGGACCAAGGCACACCCCAGGGTAGCGTTCTGTCCCCCACCCTCTTTTTAGTAATGATCAATGATCTCTTCGCCAAAAAGCTACCGCCTGGAATAAATTACTCCCTCTTTGCGGACGATGTCGCCATTTGGAAAACCACTGCAATCGATACCAGGCGGTATAACGAACCAGAATTCCAACACGCAACTACGCAGTTGCAGGACAGCTTAAACGACATCGATAATTGGTGTAGCTTAATGGGTCTATCACTCTCGGCGGAAAAATCATCAGTCGTTGTCTTTGCCAGAGCGCATTCCAGACACGACCCTCCACGGCTCCAAATCTCGGGTAAACCTATTGAATGCACCAATAGCTTCAAATTCTTGGGCGTCACCCTAGATTCCCGATTGAGTTTCAATGAGCACATCACCAAAGTCGTCTCTAGCTGTCAAAAGCGAGTCAACATTCTCCGCATGCTCGGCGGCACAGAGTATGACGGGGATCGAAAGACCCTGCTTATGCTCTACAAGTCCCTGATTCGGTCCATTCTCGAATATAATTCGTTCGTTTTTGACTCGACGAACAAGACCAATAAATTAAAGCTAGAGCGAGTCCAAAACGCCAGTATCCGGGCAGCCACAGGCGCGCTCAGAGAATCCCCCATCACCAGCCTGCTAACTGATAGCGGGCTGTGCCCACTACAGACAAGACGCGACGCCCAGCTTATTTCTTACTACATCAAGGTTCAATCCACCGAAAATCACCCGGCAAAACAATGTTTTGCCCATCCCAGACGAGCAAATAAAGCCACTCTACAGAAGTGGCCCCCATTTAAGCACAGAGTAGCGAAAACCCTGGAAAGCCTAAATCTTGCACTGCCAGCGACAATAGGCAAACCCCCACTCTCCCGCTTCTGGACTCGAAAAGAGCCCAAAGTGGAATTTCTCTTCACTTCCCGTAAAACGGACTTCTCAGAGGAAGAAGTCTCCCAAAAATTCCTAGAGTTCCGATCTTGTAACGCGGAAAAGACCTTTATATTTACAGACGGCTCCAAAATAGGCGAAAAAGTAGGCCTCGGCATCTGGGGGCAAAACATTTGCCTTCAGAAAAGACTTCCGGACAACTGCTCCATCTTCACAGCCGAGGCTGTTGCCATCCTAAATGCATTAGCCATAATCAGAACCCAAAATATCAACTCAGCCGTCATCTGTTCAGACTCTAAATCTGTCCTGCAGGCCATCAGTAACGTAGTCAACCCCAGCCACCACGTTATAGCAGATATTCAGAAAGGTATCGATGATACCCCTGATGTCTCTTTTCTTTGGATCCCGGGCCACTGCAAAATTCAAGGAAATGAAAAGGCCGATGAGCAGGCAAAAAAGTCCCTAGAACTTAGAGAGATCGAACCCTTAAAGTGGTCTGGAGACGATAGCAAAGCTCTCCTCCAGGACACCATCCGGAAGCAAATTCAACATAACTGGACCACAAACCACAGCGCCCACCTATTTTATATCAAGCCTAACATCGGCTACTGGCCCAGTTCCAACCAAAAGAGTCGTCGGCGCGAGGTTATTCTAACCAGACTCAGAAATGGACACACAAAATTAAATGCCTATTGGAACGCGGGTACCTGTGGTACCTGCGACGCATTGGAGAATCCCCATCACATTCTCATCGATTGTCCCCAGCACAATACCCATCGGCAACCCATGCTAGATTACTGCCGAATCCAAAACATCCCTGTAGACCTAAAAACTCTGCTCGGTAACGACCATCCTGAACTTCTCGAAAAAGTCTTTACACTTCTAAAGGACTCTGGGCTAGAGAAGTTTCTATAAATCACTCCTCCCAGTATATATGATGAGGGTGCATGGTGCACCCCCAAAGTAGGACTTGCCTATTTTCTAATCATAGCTGATCCACTGCGAAATTTAAGCAATAGTTTTGTAACCTTTAAATGGTTCATTGTAGGCTAAGGATAGGTTATGTTAGGCTAACTTTGAAATCAGGTTAGGTTAGATAGGCTAGATTTCTTCACCGCAGTGATACCTTTCACTGCGGGTCTATACTAACCACACCTATACTCTTACTAACAATCTAACTATCCTCTCACACTTCTTTCTCTCGCGGCGGCTGCCCAGCCGAAGAGGGGAGCTGCAACTTCACCTCCGGGTTGCAGGGTAAATCGCGGCACCCTGGCCAGGTGTTTAGCGCACTTTCTAAAATACGAAATTATTGAGTTAACGGAGGCTTTCGAGTAACGTATACAAGCGGACATCAATAGCTGACACACAAAATTCTAAATTCCAAATTCTAAATTCCAAATTCTAAATTTCAAACTCTAAATTTATAAGGTCTTCAACCACAGAAATAACATTCGCACTCTGCGGGTCTAAACTTATTAAAAGACCTCCCTTGGCATGGCTATGCCATTGCCACGACAGATCCACTTGCAAGCTAAAACATCTTGCAACCCATTACTTGAAATAACTCCCATTGCCTTAACAGACTAACGTAGCTTGCCCTCACACTAAATTCTAAAAATTCTCCAACACACTCCTTTAGAGGCGGGCAAAGGTGCTATGCACAGAACGCCTAATAAAAAGCCATTGATTGATTGATTGATCTTCTAATGACCTTTTCCAATAATTATAAAGAAAAAAGGCTCCAAGGACAGCTAATTGGAATGGAAATGTCCCGTGGAGTTAACTTCCAAAGTAAATTTTGAGCTACACATAAAACAACAGAGACTTCCCTTCACTTAAAGACCAACTTTTAGCTTCTTGAGTGCGTTTTCAACACATTATTTAAATTGTCATCAGCAAAAAAGTTCGGTAAAAGTTCCATCAGCTCCTGACATCATCTCCAGCTCATTTAGCCTATTGACAGCAAACAAACGTCCACCACAGCAGCCTAAATCACCCTATAAATCCACACGCCGTGCTGACACCGCTCTTAGCAAACCAATGATAAACAGCAGCCTTTTTTATCTGACCGCGACAAGCCAGGGGCCCTTCTTAATTTGATGACAAGGATCTTCACATACCAGATATGTAACGAACGCTAGAGGGCGCTTCAATGTCAGCTACTGCCAGACAAAAGCCAACTACCACGCCCGGGCCCGTAGAGGTCAAACGCAGATACATCAGCGCAAAAAGTCGCCTCTATGAACAAAGTGGATTACGTCGAAGATTGCGATAGCCGATTGAGCTGTAATAGTATCGTTTTTGCCGCGTTTTCGAGAAGAAGTTTCATCCTTCATTCCTTTGTAGTTCTCTCAGTGCACTAAAAACTTGGGAATTAACAATAAGAACGCACAAACCAAGTTACAGAGAGGTATTCAGGGAAGCAGGCCGCAAATTTTCGTTCAAAACTAGGTGATACTAGTAAAACTGCTAAAATGCCTTGCTTTTAACTACAAAAAGTTTTGCAGACAACGGAAAATACTTCTAAAATACATTCCTGATTACGGCTAGTTTACTGTCACACAAAAAAGCTGTCGATACCAGTCTGACGAAACACGTCACAAGTTAAAACAATTCCTGATTACGGCTAGTATGCTGCCACAAAGAAGCTATCGCGACCCGTGTGACGAAACACGACACAAGTTTAAAAAAACAGGAGCACCATGAGCGCTGTCTTATGTAAACAATCCGAAGATCAGATTTCCTTGCGATGCCTGCCTGTTGCGGTCATATCCGACAAGGCTAAGGCCACCTACACGCCACAGTCCTGACAGTTAACATTCTCCATGAAGATCTAACATAACATTGGTACACTATCACACAGCCAGAATCTGCACGTCCTTGTTCATTGATTGAGAGTACAAATCGTACTGAAACAACAATCCCTCGGTGCTTTTTCAGTGGCAGCGGTACCATCAAATGAAACAAGTGAGGAGGATTGGTCGAGAGGAAATTGACTGCTCGAAAAAAACTGCTGATTGGTCGAGAAAACAACGAGAAAGCTGAATGGTTGGTGATGAGAACACCAGCCTGCCGATTGGTTGGGATATAATACCAGTCAGTTGCCGCCCCGGTAGCTCAGTTGGTAGAGCGTTGGGCTCCGGCCCGCTGCTCAGAAGCATGCAGTGGCAGTGCATGTCCAGGCTTGGAATCGGTTCCCCTGAGACGCTATTAACCGGCATGGGTCGGCTGGCAACTGACTAGTGAAAGGGTGACCTGAGCGGGGCAGCCCTCCCCGTGCTTTGTGGGACGTTAAGCTTTGGTTTCTAAATTAACCCTTCATTGTGGGGGTTGCTCGTTCGGTTGGTGGGGTTGGGGTTTTCGTGACAAGTCCTTTGATGACTTTCGTGAGGCTCCGACTCTAAAACTGAACTTGCCATACCTTGTACAAACTTTTTACTTGATAAAAGCCCTGGAAATCCACGACTAAAAAGGCAGCCAAAACTCTTCATCCATCCAACTGATAACCACACCACCTACATCTAGGCCCACCAACCCATTGAGCAAATAACACCCCGGCAGTACCTAATACCTGACTTCTCCACCTACACTTCATCTCGATCCAGTGATAACCCTTCACTCAGTAGGAAAACCGACAAGGTCACTGACCCCTGCGGCTCACGCAATCCCACTACCTGTCCGGTAAAAGAAATTACCGGGTGGGGGGTCAGAAAGGGGTTCAACAGCGGCTGATCATGGTGATTACTTGAGCAGATTGGATGAACGCCCGTGTCGGACTAGTCCGAGTGACTCAATTACCCGCTTTCTCAGACACGGCATTAGAGTGTTACAAGGGAGAGCACGGGTTAACTGAGGTTGCGCTTTAGGTGACAGTATGGTCGTTATATTCGTTGTCACACTTCCAAGAAACACTTCCGAGCAAATTGGTGACCCAATTGTCCAATCGGGGGGGTACAAGTCCAGTTGATTGGGGACAAGGTAAGGAAAGTGTACAAACGATAACTCAAGACAGTAGGACAAAACCGGTATCAACATTTCCTCCCAACAACGGGTCTGCAAACCTCACATGGTCTAGTCACTAAGGAAGTGGCCATTTAGGAAAGTTGAGCCAAGCCCGGGCAAAGACAGAGCGGGTGTGAGTGAGCTAGAAACAACAAGCTTTGTTCAGGCACAAAAAATCGCAAGACAAGACGAAGTTTCCTCGTACCAACGAAAGTCCCACTACGATTTTCCAAGTTAGAAGTGCAGAGGAATCTAAAAGAAGGCCGAGTGTGTCAGAGAAAGAAGTAAAAGTACGTGCTTCCAGCAACGGCATGAATGTATATCTCAATCCGTAAGGGACATCCAGTTGCTCCCTCCCTGATTCAGCCTCGGCGGTTCTTGAAATAGTCACCGCGTCCCCTCCAGATGTCGCATCCCAATCCACCCCCCCTCACCCCCGCCCCAGGATGCGAGTATCGGCGTTCCCGCGATAGGATTTGGTGCCTCCTCCCCGACCAAGTGCCCCCTCCCAGATCCAGATCCTGGGCACTTGGTTCCATGGGCACTCTCAGAATCCTGGACCCGCATATGGATCAATCTGTTGTTCGGCTCTAAATCTGTTGCTCTTAGGCCCTTTCTACCTTTCCGTCCGTAATGTTCCGTCCTCAACCCCTCCTCGCCTATTCTCCCAGTCCATACTGCCACGTATTCTTCAACAGAAGGTCAAGTCTGGGTCCGAACGATCATACGCGTGGCACTTTCACCGATTTACGTTCAGACAAAACCTTATTGTTCTTCAAACATATGCAGCATTGCGAATAGCAAAAACCCGGGGTGGTAGCAAACTTTATTTTCCCTCAAAGTTTCGCCTTATTGTCCTATTAGCGTGCGGTTCCGGCCGTTGCACCTCGCATTAAAAGGAAACCAATACAGAGTCTGCAGCACAGCTGACCAGCTAAATACACGGTAGACAGCTACACGCCAAAATAAGTACACATCTAGCAAACATTTAGAGAATACATTTAAACAATACAGAGTGAACACATAGCTATACAGCAATATGCACAGCAAACAGACAGATGGACAGCTAAGTACACATAACACACCACTAGACAGCTAAATACACAGCATACACACAGCTATACAGTACAATACACAGCATACACACAGCTATACAGCACAAAACAGCAAACACACAGTTATACAGCCAAAACACAGCATATACACAGCTATACAGCACAATACACAACATACACACAGCTATACAGCAAAATACACAGCATATACACAGCTATACAGCACAAAACAGCAAACACACAGTTATACAGCCAAAACACAGCATATACACAGCTATACAGCACAATACACAGCATACACACAGCTATACAGCACAAAACAGCAAACACACAGTTATACAGCCAAAACACAGCATATACACAGCTATACAGCACAATACACAACATACACACAGCTATACAGCAAAATACACAGCATATACACAGCTATACAGCACAAAACAGCAAACACACAGTTATACAGCCAAAACACAGCATATACACAGCTATACAGCACAATACACAACATACACAAGCTATACAGCACAATCACAGCATACACACAGTTATACAGCACAAAACAGCAAACACACAGTTATAAGCCAAAACACAGCATATACACAGCTATACAGCACAATACACAGCATACACACAGCTATACAGCACAAAACAGCAAACACACAGTTATACAGCCAAAACAAAGCATATACACAGCTATACAGCACAATACACAACATACACGCAGCTATACAGCAAAATACGCACATATACACAGCTATACAGCACAAAACAGCAAACACACAGTTATACAGCCAAAACACAGCATATACACAGCTATACAGCACAATACACAACATACACACAGCTATACAGCACAATCACAGCATACACACAGTTATACAGCACAAAACACAGCATACACATAGATATACACCAAAATACACACAGCAAGCTCCGACCACTGCCGAACTTCAGCACGGCGAAAAGACAACCACAGTCAGCATTCTGAAAACCAGATCTGTCCTTCTTTCCTCAAGCCCTATCTTTCCCATATCCAGGAGCCCAAACGACGTGGAGAAACGATTGGATTTCCTCCACTGCTTCGTGAGGCCCATTTAGTTCCTCCTGGTAAGTAAATTTGTGATCAAGGGAATTTGTTGTAACATACTAGCGGACACTTCTAAGGGAAATCTGAGAAAAGTTTGAACCATACTGTTAGGATTCAACTGTTACTAGCACTCAAGCGAATATTCACACATCCAGCTAGCGATCAGGATACAGGCGTTGATTTTTTTTGGAAAGGCGGTGCCGCCATCTTCTTGAGGGGAGTCTGAACGACAGCAAGGATTGAACGGTAGCATGAGTTTCCACAGATTATAAATTCAAGGCGCAGGTTTCAGGCAGTGGCGGATGCAGAACTTCAGGATTTGAGGGGGGCTAAAGGCACTCGACCCTCCACGTTGTTATTGCCTTTCAAATCATGAACAGCCTCCGGCTATGCATTTACTACATTGGCACTCTGTCTTTTCGAGGAGGGGGTTTGAATCCTTAAGCCTCCCCCTCTGTATCCGCCACTGGTATTCAGGTCACCCATCCATCAACTACGCGTGTCTCGAAGAATCCGCGTTTAAAAGGATCTGTTCCATGCTCCACCAGGTATCCATTCGGAGCACTGTCGACGACATCAGTTTCATGTGAAACACGGACGACGGTATCAATATGATTCCAAAGGACTCATCTTCCAGCAAACACTCGAGCGTCAGAGCCTGGGAACAGCCGAGCCCAGGCGGCATCCATCGTTTGGAGCTGCCTGTGGTCACCCTGTCACCAATCCGGAGCCGCCTTTACTGTGACGTCACGCTGGCGATGAAATTTTCTTTTATCCATAGAATACCATGATAAAATTTATCACATTCGAAAGTCTCCAACGCGTATAGTATGCCTTGGGGTTATTCAATACTTCTCTCGTCATATTACTTTCCATTGTATTCCAAAATACGTCCTACCCAGTACATTAAATTCCAACTAATCAAAAATATATGGGTCTAAAGTTGGTTCTGCAGCCTCCATTAAGATTATGACTAAGCCATTGCAGTCATACCACCGCCATATTGCCCTGTGACATCACCCTGGGGACAGAATGCCTTCAATGGGTCATCCTTATACAAAGTAATCTTGGTCTGTGGCAGCCACCTGTTCTGACGAAAAGCGGAAAACTGTCTCTTACACCATCGACACGAGGATTTTCTGAAGGTTTTCACTTTTTTCAATCAGAATTACCGGCCGTCCCCCGAAACAAGCTGGAATCTTAAAAAAGTATCCTAAGCATCCGCCTGCCGTAGATATTGAATTGTATCTTGCGCATACTTTACGTCTATCTGCTAATGTAGATTCATTCATATCAAATCAGATGCTCCCGCGTGGGCAAGCTGATCCAGGGTCGCATATTACTCCAGTGCATAGGCGGTTCCAGGGGGCAAGGAGGAGGGTACGTGCCCCCTCCCCCGATCGACCCTCGGCGCCCCCTGAAATGGTCACGACGCCCCCCTGAAAAGTCAATGGCGCCCTCCTGAAATGTCGCTCTCCACCCCCCACCCCCAGGATGCGAAAATCGGCGCCCACCGATAGGATTTTGCGCCCACCTGATAGGTATTGCCGGTCAAAAGTAGCGACCCCCTCCGGACCGGATGGCGCCCCCCCGATCGGAAATCCTGGATCTGCCTATGCTCCAGTGTTACCATTAATTTCATAAATCACTCCGCGGCGGGCAAGGATCCATCGGCGCCTTATTAAGCCTTAATATGCATCATCACGGGAAAGAGGTTAATGGTGTCCGCAAATGTCTCACCTGGTCCGTGAATAGGTACGGGGTCCAGAGGCTGAGTCAGGTCATGACAACCATAATGCTTCAAGTGAAGCTCGATGCGTATATTCGCTAATTCAACATTGGACATCGGACGTCCTGTTGTGTTCCGCACTCCAGAACAAACTTCGATAGCCCCTCTGCATAAAGTCCGACGGGTCCAATTTAAACCATTCAAACCCCGCCCTACTCGTAACATTACAAGGCCTTAGTTTGTTTTCTCTCAGTTGTCCCTAACTACTCCTGCACCATGTTCTATTCGCGAGGGTGATTATGTCCACTAGCAGATTGAGGTGATATTCTGTAATGCGTTCAGGCATCTCTTTTCAAGCCTTCAACCCTGACCAAATCGTTTCATTCACCAGCTTGCTTCAGACCTGCCAGCGGCTGTGCCGGAAATAGTGCACCCACCAGACAACCCGCGCATTCAGACCAGTCAGTCCTTCAGACCTGCCAGTAGCTGTGCCGGACACAGTGCACCCACCAGACAACCCGCGCCCCGTCAACAGCCTGACGTCTCCCTCCTGTTGCAACATGCAACGCTGCTGACAAGGCGCGCGCCGACCAAACAAAAACAAACCGAGGGCACTCCCAGGCGGAGGAATCGCACGTGCCGCTGTCGAGAATAGCCAGAAAAACGAGAGCTCAGTCATTGACATTGTAAGGCAGGTGATCTTTCAACCATAGCAATAAAGAATCAGTCAGGCCACATTCGGATATTTTCCGTCTTACATGTTTCAAAATAAGAGACCTGCGAATTATCAGTTCTGAGATCATCATCATAATCATCACTCTCACTCTCATCCTCTATGATGTCAACTTATGTCCAACATGAGTGCACATTTTCGCGTTAATTTGAAAGGCACAAGTAAGCATCTGTGGCAATCCTGATCTTCGGGAGCGCCAACTAGCGCTAGCGCTCCTGAGGGGCCAAAAGGAGAGTCAAGACACCCTCTTGTGGGTTACCAAAACAGCTCGAGACGATAGCTGGTGCTCGGGATCAATGGAGTTCTAGGGCACAACAGGCATCCTACGGTAGTGGGCGACCCAGCAATGAAGTACTTGCTTCCTCTGCACAATGGTCTGGGCTTACATCTGAGCTAATTATCAAACATAAGCGCAGGCGCCTTGTACAAATAATCACTGGGGTTGTTTACACCTTGCCCCGTTCCTGGCAGCTTTGCCGCCGTCTGGGAAGCTTCCTCCCTTTTTACAAGCTTTGTGTGGTGGCGTTTAACGGTTTCTGGTCACAGTTTAGCACAGTGGCCACTGAAACTTGTAGGTGGGATCCGTTGCCTGGAGGATACTTCAGTAAATAGTTCAGATTCCGTGTTAAATGCGATATCGTGTATCTCACATGGAGCATTAGAAGCATTAGTGCCTCCATATTCCAAAAATGTGCCGACATGAAAGCTCAAGAAATATGGAAAGTAACGAACACATTTGGTTTTCATCTTAGTCTGGACGTTTATAATCTTAGCAATGGAACTGGAGGCGCCGGGCGCAATAATCACTCGTGTCATATTTTCATTTTGCTTCCACGAGCAGACGAAGCGGCACATAAAAATCACCATGTTTTCTTCTGTCTGAAATTTCACAAACTTATCCGCCAAGATTGAAAATGGAACATGAACATGTTTATCTTTTACATAGCTTTTAGCCTCACTTCCTGAAAACCGACAGTTCAAAATTAGCCGATAAGCTCTGGCAAGTTCTTCTTCAGCAGTTTCTGCGGCATCCACAACCCACACTGCCAACTGGGCCAGTTAGGCTGTACATGGGCGGATCCAGGAGTTCACATTGGGGGAGCGTCCGGTCAAGAGCCGGCATTCGGACCGGAGGTACACCACTTTTAGACGGCGCCAACTATCAGGGGCTTTCAATCATGGTCCAATCTTATCGCCCGGGGCGCTTATCTTATCTTACATGCTCGCATCCTATGGCGCCGATGCTCGCGTCTTAAGTGAAAGGGTGGAAGGTCAAGTACCGGGGCCACCGAGGTCATTTCAGGGGCACCGAGACTGGACCGGGAGCGGGCACGTGCCCCCACATGCCCCCTGGATCCGTCTATGAGGCAGTTCCTCATCAGTTCGGTAACTGGGGTGGAAATATTGGCAGTGGACAAGCACCAGTAATAGGATCAGTCCATGCCAAGGGCTAAGCCTTGATCCGACATGGTTTAAGCTGAACGTGGTTTGACATGAACGGGGCCTCAGCAAAGCCCATATGATAAATGAGTGCCATGCTGTCCAGGAAGATATTTCTCTCGGCTAAAAACACGCGCATGATACGAATAATTCCAGTGGCAGTTTGAAGATGATTTACCCGAAACCGGTTCTGATCTTGCCCGGGTTGTTCCAATGACTTATGAACATACAATGGTCACTGAATTGTTCTAGCTTCCCCACTTGACAGTTGCTGTATTCTATTTTCCCTCCCGATGTGTACTTTTCGTACACCTCATCAGCTCATTATTTATCCTTAATTCAGATATAACATACAAACCATGGCATGCACAAACTTCTCGCCAGTCGCCAGCTACAGTAGAGCCAAAACATTGGTTCAGCTTCATTCATTTAGGTTCATTTAGTTTCATTCTGTGAAAAAGAGCCCGGGCATCTGCACGTATAGCAAATCTGGGATCATCACCGTAAGTATCCTACGGTATCGCCCAGACGTGGTTGACTTATACAACATCAGGTATCCATCTCTACTCTTAACCAACCACCAAAGCTATCTGTAAAGCAAACACTGCGCTTAGAGCGTTGAAACAAAGCTTTCAATCAGCGCCGAGTTTCTTTCCAGGAACCACAGCGATTGTATCCACTAAAGAGTTCTGTTCTGTTCTGTTCTGTTCTGTTCTGTTCTGCTCTGTTCTGTTCTGATCTACTTTGTTCTGTTCTGTTCTGTTCTGTTCTGTTCTGTTCTGTTCTGTCCTGTTCTGTTCTGTTCTGTTCTGCTCTGCTCTGCTCTGCTCTGCTCTGTTCTTTTCTGTTCTCTTCTCTTCTGATCCGTTATCAAAGTTCAGCATCATCGAAGAACGCCCCGATATGTCCCAAATCCAGCACCACAACTCCAGAAACCATCCGCAGTCTTCCCTCCATCTTAGAGACTGTCCACACCAGCATCATTTGCAGAGACTGTCCGCGTCAGATCCCCGGAGACGGTCCGACAAGCCGGGCCTGATACTGCGGATTGCCCGGGATCTGGTGCAATATCATTCCATCTGGTGATGGAGTTATCTAGAGTGGAAATAAATCCAGCAGCGGCGACCCCATAGCTGGCTAGATTCTGCCGAGCTACCGCGGATGGGTATTTGGTGAGAAAGTTTCGGCATGAGGTGGAAGGGGATCACTTCTAAAAACGTGCTTACGTAACACCCACTTATAAAATAGAAGTCATGGGCGTCACTAAACGAAAAATTATCCTGTCTCAGCCACGCTCCCACAGAGCTTAATTATCATTGCGAACATGAGCGGAAGGGTGCAACGAACCGAATGCAAAGACTTCTCGGATCAAGACGGGATGGTTTTCATGAGCAAGGAGACCTTAAAAGTTTTACTGACGACTGCTAACCTCTTCTCGTGCCATTTGTCCTGCGGTAGCCTCCTGACAGCAGGCAAAAATACTTTGTTACATTCACAAGTAAGGCTTTTAAAGCCGTGCCCGCGGACAGTGTTATGCAACTACAAAGAGTGTTACTCCACAAAACAGTCCGGTGTGGGATTGGAACCCGCGACCTTCTGCTCGGGGATGCGTGGTTCTACCGTTACAGGTGCCCTCAGAATCCCGAGAGAATGAAAAGCGAAGAGTAACACAAGACGGCCCTCGCATCCCACTAAGTGTCCAACAGCGTTCAGGAAACTTTCGACATATATTTTAGGTAACATATGCCACACATTAGTATATGTGACACATTAACATATCTGACACATTAGCATATCTGACACATTAGCATACTTGACAAGGGAGTATTCCAGCGCAATTTGTTGCACATTACATCAGCGTGGGAGCAATCCAGAGTATTCTTGAGTGTATTCTTGTTCGATGCAACAAACTCGCAAATTAATCCACTTTAAATTCCCGTGGAATTAAACTGGACTCGCTTTCATACCATTCCCATTACCCGCGATGCTCACATCCCGGCGGCAAACGATACCTATCAAAGCATCAGGTGCGTGGGAAATGTTTAATGTGCTGATCCTCGAAGAACGTCGTTAACGTGGTCGGTCGAGGCCGTAAATTCCTGCCTCACTCACCGGACGACATTTCTGTACTTTTTCGCTACTGTACTTTTTCTTGTACATTACGGTATTCCAAAATAATTTGGCACCAAAGCGTAGTTACGCAAAACGCTTAACTACACTTCATTAGACCTCGTGTTCTGACCTCTAAGTAAGGGAGAAAGCTTTTACATAATGTGGGCTACCTCTGTCTAGCACTGCAATCTTCATCTTAGTTACCATTTACTGACCATTTATTTATGGATCATTTTTCGCATTCTGACGTCAATTCGGACATCCGTATTTCACGCAAGGAGACTCGAGCCTCATACGCCAGTACCTCGGGCAGTCCCTCGCCTATGTATTAACTATAGGGGCTCCGACATTTCGGAGGTCCTTGAGCCCCAAGTCCCCCCCTCCTACATCCGCTAATGCATTTCCGTCGTTTGGCCGGGCATAGAATATATAGAAAATAGAAAATATTGGAATATTGGCATAGAAAATATTAGCATATAAATAAATATATATATATATATATATATATATATATATATATATATATATATATATATATATAATATTGGCTTAGAAAATATTGGAAATGTGGTTAGTTCCGATAACGATTCTGAAGTCTGCATTAATTTTTGAAACTGCTTACATGGCTTTCGACGCAGCGGCAAGTGAAGGATTGTCGGAATTGTTTGCGAGAAATATGGACGGTTATGGACGGTTAGTTTCCTCGTCACTTGCGGAACCGATCTTCCAGTTCATTGCATTACAGGCAAAACCTCCTTGTAACCGTGTTTAAACAGTAGCAACTCATCCTCGTTTGGTGTTTTTGTGGTAACGCGTCACACACGCCCAACCCGTGCGATCCTGCATACTTCTCACGCTAAAGTGTCTCTGCCGGGAATCGAACCCGGCCCGTTCCCACGCGCGCCGAACACGCGTGATCGCCCGGTATCCACCCAGCCGCGCTCCCATATAAAACACCGTTTTTCTGGCCAGGTTAGCATGTAAAATAGGAGGGACCGGCTGACTGGGTTTAACTCTACTGTTTAAACTGGAAATGGCGTGGGAAATTGTCGGTAGTTCCCACGGGTGTGAGTCCGCCGGAAGGAAGCGCTGCCCGTGCGATTTAGCGGCTGCTGAGCGGAAAACGCGGGCTACCGGTAATTGGGCCGTCGTGTTGGATGTAAATTGTCGGTGAGTTTGTTCGTTGCTGGAGTTTCCTGCCGTTAGTCGGCAGAAGTTGCAGAAGTCATTGACCTGGGGCTACGAGTAGTTTGACTCGCAGAGGAAAAGTTGAGCTCTGGCAGCAATTTGGTAGCTCAAGTTGCAACTATTTGTTGTTTATCAGCTATCGAAAACCGGCTGGCGGAACTATTGAAAAGACACATTAAGAAAATACGCGATCATGTCCAGTTTCCATTGGTTTTCAGTTTGAATTTCAATTTGAAATAGTATTCAAAAACAAATTAATTCTAACAAAAAAACAATTACCACAGAGATCGCCTTGTAACGCAGACCGTCGGCGTCAGAAGTTGGACGGTATTCAACTTCTTTCTGCACCGCGTTGCAACAGTACGTTTGGTGTCCTAAACGAAAACGCAGGTGACTGGGGCAGACCGGCGACCTGCAAAGTGTTGCAATTGCGTGCAATTTGGTTAGGACACCGTACTACACCATCATTTCGCTAGCCAGAGCTCCTGAGAAGGATTTCATGATGGTGGGAGCGGTTCGAATCCTGGGTCGCCCGTGCCCAGTTTATAGGAATACAGCGGCGTCGGGAAGCGCGTTCGCTCCCAAGCTGCTGATCCGGGTTCAAATCCCGGGGCGGGTTTCTACATAAGTCTCTCCAATCCGCATAATACTCTCCCAACAGGGTAAGAAAAAGTGCGAAGTAAAGCCCCGATGCACACACGGCGGAGAGATACCATTGATCCATATCATTCACAAATCGTATACATAACTAAGTACATTGTACATATGTTATTGGAACCTAAAACTACTACCACAGAAAGTATTTCATCGACCTTTTACTTAACATGGAGAGCAGACCACAGAGTTTAATTTACCGACAGGTGATGTTTGTAAGTTTGAAAGAACAACAAGCATAAAGCAAGGGTGGTTCACCCACTGGCATGCAATTTTCAATTGGTGGGAGGGAAGATTTAAATATAGAATTAGACGGAGGTGTAGACCAATCAAATTGTTGCACCCAAGGAACCCAGTCAAGGAATGGCAGTCAAGGAACTCAAACAGGGTTCGAAGAACGGCCTTAGCTTACCTGACTTTGAAATATAAATTGTGTGGAAATTTAACACATGCAGCTTTGGGTGACCTTAAAATATGCGAATAGTGGTTTGTGGACATGCTATACAAAACTGTTATTTCAGTTCAAACCACATTATAACAGTGGAACGCCAATCAATAAATCCTGGCACATCATTCTTTTATATATACCAACCCGGGAGCGAACCGATAATAGCAATCCTCCCTGCAGATAAAGAACATTCTCGCTATAGCATTATGGTGGGTGACAAGCGCACGGTTTTGATCAGGCAAGCTTACCTTATCGGAGAGGATATCTGTACCTATTGAAGATTATCGGATGGACAGTCACGGCCCTTAAGATCATGTCAAAACTTAAAGCAATTGCTCCTGTCATGCTGATCCGTTTCTGGTTAGGCGGATAAAAATACATAGTATATGTCCGCTATAATGAAACATAATATACGCAATATACATAATATATAACTTATGCCTGTCTGAGTTGCAGCAAGAGACCTTTCAGCAGACTCTATAGAGCAATGACGGATACAAGGGTAGTAGGGAGCTCGAGCCCCTCCCCCCAAAATATCAGAGCGCCTATAGTTAAAACATAGCCGGAGGCTGTTCCGAGGCAATGGCGGGGAGACTCCAGTTCCCTTTCCCCCCAAAATGCTGTCCTGGATCCGCCACTGCTCTAGAGCTATGTCAATATTGTTCACGGTCTCACATAGATAGATAGGATTCTCGCCTCTACGGCTTCAGCCGGACCGGTCTAGAGCCTGGCACCCTGATAGCCCGCACCAAGGATAGTTCTGCACCCATTCACTCCGTCGATTGGAGAACACCAGTGGCAGATCCAGGGAGGGGCAAAAATGCATTTTCCACCACCAAACGGAAAAAGCTCGGGGCAAAACTATGTTTCGCCCCCCCTCAGCTGTCGACCTCATTTTTGTCACGACTCCTTTTCTTGTTTAAAAGCAAGGTTTTGATGCTTCCACTCTCAGCTTCAAACAGGACCAGTCAACTTCGGGGTAAGCATCGTGTCTTGGAGAGCAAGAACAAGCATGTTGTGGCCACATCTTTGACCCTGTGCTTTTCTTTTGCAGATCGACTTTGGGTTTACCCCAAAACCTACCATCCCGTTAAATTATGGCAAAATGTTTCACTGCATGACGTTGTTTTCGACATTGGTTTGTTCCCCCAAACCTACCGGCTAGATCCGCCACTGACCAACACTGCTGGAACTTTCCGCGACAACACAGATAAAGCAGGTAAAACTGACCGGTATCGACTGAAACAGATCTGCACAGATTTGCATGACAGAATTGACTATGCACACAGGTCGGACAGAGCGAAAACAGCTGGTACATTGGTACCGGTCAGATACGACATTCCGGTATATTCCAGTACACAGTCGACTTAAAGTCTAAGCAGATCTACACATCATGGTTCGGAGGAACACAAATATCGAAGTTGTGAAAAAGTCCATTGTTTAACACTGCAGAAAATCTGGGAGTTTCGGGTTCTACCACGGGCCATATTAAGACAGGGTCCACCGCCTGAAAAATCCATGGAAACCCGAACGTGGGAATAAAGACACTGGAAAGGTTCAATAAACACCACCATAACATACCGGAAGAATCGAGTAGACAAGACAGTTCTTCAACGTGCTTAGTAGGCAGTGCCGAGCACAAGGAAATGCAGTGTCTTCACCTAACAGAAGTAGATTTGTCGCCGTAAAGTAAGCCAGGTTCCGTTTCTACCGCAAGGCAATGTCATTCCAACCGCCCCCCCCTACCCTCAGTTGGAGTCAGCCAATGATCAATACCAGAGAACGTATACAATTTCATCGGAAGCTTCTCAACGTAAACAAAATAGCCGTTAATACAAGCCCTGGGATGTTGCACTTCAGGAAACCAGGTCATACCCGCTGCTGAGCGGTTATGGTCAACTACTTAAGGAGCCGAGTTGAAAACCCAGCTCATGGAGATGTCAACTGGCTGGGAAATCTGTTTCGCGTCTCCCTCGGCTTAACCACCAGGCCTCTACAACAGCTATATCTTGTCAGACGAATTGTGTACGTGTTTATAGAGGCTGTCGTTCACAGCCATGGGCATCGCCAATTTTTTGGGAGGGGGAGCTCCAGCTTAATGATGATTGGAGTCAACTCACTGGGAGAGTGGAGTCAAACCTTAAAAGCTGTCTGGGAGATGGCTCACTGTCAGACAGGAGACAGAAAGAGCGGTATCGAGACAAGTTTGCATCCGCAGCCAAAACACCCGACTTCAATATTTAACATTCAAAACATATGTGTCGGTCTCCTCTGACAGGCAGGAAAAGAAGGTATATAACTGGTTGATTACCTAAATTTTCGAAGCGGGTTCCCCTGATTCACCAACCAGTTTGGAAGGGACGCATCGTATTATTCTGTGGGTTACACTTGCCCAATTATAGGGAGTGACGGCGGGAGTGTTTAAAGGGAATGTGGCACCTTCACAACGTGATTTTAACTGAGATAGCCAAGTTGTAAAGCAAGTCGAAAAACCCGGTACTCAATATATTATTTGTGTTGGAACTCGAAATTTCCGTAGAGAAAAACTAAAACCTACCTGCAATGTACCCCTCATGTACCCCTAGCAGCAGGCCACAGTTGTCATGGCTGTTGGTGTGACGACATATGCTGACGTCAGGATGAGCATCAGCCAATCGAAGCCCTTGAAGCTTTTCGAGTATGGTGGTGGTTGCCAGATTATGACATCATCCGCAGGCTGATATTTATTTCTTTTTCTAGAGGAGTATTTTAAAAATCAAAATATTGAGCTGATTGAACCTTTTTCAGAGAAAAAACGAGTATTCTCATTGTTTTCGGCTAAAAGTTCCCCTATTTACACTAAATTCCAGGATTCGACCAAGGTGCCACATTCCCTTTAAGCCCCTACGCCGGACTCCGGGGGAAAGGAGGAGGCGGCTCCCCACTGCAGGAATCAGGCCCACCACAATCCACTCTAGAATCTAGCAGCGTAACCACTCGGTCCACAGCTGGGTCCCTGCTGGGCCGATGCTGAAACCCAATTCCACACGCCGCCGCCGTCACCACCATACCTTTCAACGGCGCCTTCCACAGCCGGGGACTCCTGCTCGCCCTCAGGTCGGCTCTCCTCACACCCTTGCTGGTGGTCGCCATGATCCATGTTGGTCGCTAGCACTGGGTCATGTTCAGGGTCATGGTCAGGGTCATGGTCATGGTCATGTCGCTAGCACTGGGTCGCCATGTCACCTCTCTCCCACTGGCCTGCCGTGTGCTCTCGCCACACTACCATCGAACCTTCACAGCGGCGAGCTCTTCATCAGCTTCAGCTTCAGCATCAGCTTCTCACTGGAGATATCACGCGCTTAAGAAGAGCCGTAACAACCCTGCGCGTCCTAAACCGCTCTTCAAAACGTCACCCTTAAGCTGACGTCCTTAATGCGTCTCCTCCAGCTGACGTCCTTAATGCGTCTCCATGAGCTGACGTTGTTAATGAGTCTCCTTAAGCTGACCTGAATGTGTCTTCTCAAGCTGAAGTTCTTAATGCGTCTCCTTCAGCTGACGTCCTTAATGCGTCTCCTTAAGCTGACGTCCTTAATGCGTCACCTTAACCTCAGTAGCAGCGCTCGCTTCAGCACCACGGCATTGATGAACTCCACGACGACTGCACAGCACTGCAAAGACACCTCTTCCGCCGATAGAACACAGACCAAACCCCACCCACACCGAGTCCAACACCACCGACAACTATTTACAGAACCACACCGCGGAGCTCGCGGACACTCCCGGTGCGCAGTCCGTCCGGCGACACAACCCCACGTTCCGCCACCGCGTTCCGCCGCAGACTGAAACCAGTCAGCTGATGCGTCTGCCGGCCGGTCGATGCAGGTGGCAGCACTGTCGCCTCACCGGGACGCCGGCGGGAACGGTTCCGCGGGGAGATGGAGTGGGAGAACCGTTTTTTTTTGGGGGGTTAAGGTTGACGGGATCTATCACTCATGGCGAGAGATATCCAAGTTAGCCCCCCGTAACTCAGTAGCCCCAACCCACTCAGGCCTATAGATTTCTTCTAGATCCAGGGGGTTGTGGGTGAGTTAACGCTGGCGCGGCAATACAAGTCCTATACCAAGTCTATGGAAGACCCAAAATCCAGAGGGTCCTGACCACACCCCCCGCCCCCAGGATCTCCGACCATGTCCCCACTGACCGTTCCCATGAAAAGGAAGCTATTAAAGGGAATGTGGCACCTTGGTCGAATCATGGAATTTAGTGCAGTTAGGCGTACATTTAGCCAAAAATAATTAAACTACTCATTTCTCTGAAAAATTTACAATAAGCTCAATATTTCTATTTTTAAAATACTCCTCTAGAAAAAGAAATAAATATCAGCCTGTGGATTGTCACGATCTGACAACCACAACCATACTTGAAACATTTCAAGGGCTTCAATTGGCTGATGCTCATCGTGACGTCAGCATATGTCGTCACACCAGTAGCTCACAACAATGGCCGCCGTCGACGGGGGCTGAGGGGCTGGTGTCAGGTAGGTTTTAGTTTTTTCTACGGAAATATCGAGTTCCAAGACAAATGATATAAGGGGTACCGGGTTTTCCGCCTTGCTTTACAACTTGGCTATCTCAGTTAAAATCACGTTATGAAGGTGCCACATTCCCTTTAAGGAAAAGCAAACATCCTTATAAGACTGGTAAACGTATCATATTCGACCTGAGTTTCTTTGACTTCAATGTAGATCTAGCCTAACCATGGAGGCATTGTACCTATTTGTCTTTCAAGAGCCTTCAAATATCCAGCAAAATATTGTTCTATCGAGTCTCATGGACAAGAAAGATGATGCCAAAATTGAGCCCGCGTAATATCGCAACATGGAGGCATTTTCTTAAATCGCAGCATGGGGGCCTTTTCCTAAATTCGCGATTTTCAGTGTCAAGTACAAGCTTGGCATCCAAGCACAAGTCATACTATCTTCTTAAGGGCATTTTTCGTTTAAGGGCATTTTTTTCGTTTTCCGTCACCGAAATCCAGTTTGCACCATTGAAATAAATTGGGCTGAACAACAACAAAAAACAGCGTGAAAAAGCATCTTCGAAAAACGAGCTGAAAAGATGAAAAACGCACTTAAAAAAATGAGAACGAAAAACTGTAAAATTTGAATATCTTAACTTTATTTCGCATTTCCGCTTTGACCGTTGTTTCCGAGTGTGTGGCAACTGTTGTAATCATTACTGAAATGGTAAACAGTGGTGTGCGGGGTTGTTTGATTAAATATTCAAACCACTGTGATTTTCATTTTGTACGCCACGAGGACCCAGGGGGTTGCGCTCCGTGTTTTTAGCCTAGGCCAAAAATGGCAACCGCAAATCTGGCATTCGCCATGGCGATGACGTCAGCAATCGCCTAGAAATGCTTAGCAACCCATTGCCGCTGTGTATTGTAGAAGACGGGGCTCAGCAGATAGGTTACGTGTTAGGGGCAATAATACTGCTTTTTTGTGGACGTGGGGTAATGAATCCCGAGTCTAACCCTCGCCAGATGATTCTTGAAACCGTACGAACACCCCAACGATCCGTAGCCGATTTACATTGAATGAATGGGCGGCTCCACTAGAGAGCAATTACTGACGTCACAAACGTAAAACAGAGGTTGCCATTTTTTGAGAGCGGAGCGTTCTACCTTTACATTTAAAGGCCTTGCGAGGACCTAACAGTGGCATTTACATGTACGGGAGCTAATTAAAAGTAAAGGGGTAACATGGACAGACATTGCACTATAGTAGTATAGTATAGTAGATATAGTAGATATAGTAAAGTATAGTAGTATAGTAGATAGTATCTATGGTGTATGTTGATGCTGGGCATCATGCATCAAAGGTACCTGGACTTCGGCACCCTGGGGGACATAGGCACAGGAGCGCAGCCAGAGCTTCGGTATGGAGGGCACACCAACATTAAAGGGCACCCCAGGGAAAAAGGGCACTTTTTAATGTAGCCTAAAAAAACTTACTATATCTTTGTTTATATCATTTTTGGGGATCTTTGGTTCAATAAAAATGCAAATAAATCATTGACTGAGAAGGAAAACTCGATTAAATCCGAAAAAACAAAATGTAATGGAAGTAACCAAAACACGACTGTTTTGAATAGATTTAAGGGTAAATCAGCCAACTCATGCAAGTACTTAACATCAGATAAATCAGCGGAGCATGTGATATCTGTTACCATGTGCAAGTTAAGGCATATTGGAGTCGGAAATTCATTTATTATACCCACTGGTTTTGTCCTGACGTGTGAGCCCTGGCTGAACGCGGTAGTATCTATAGTATCTATCGATAGTATCGGTAGTATCTATCGGTAGTATCGGTAGTACTATCGATAGTATCGGTAGTATCTATCGATAGTATCTATGGTGTATGCTGATGCTGGGGATGCGATCACGCATCTACCGCACCTTCTGGTACCAGGACTTAGGCGCCCTGGGGGACATGGGCGGATGCAGGTGGGGAAAGAGGGCACCTTTCCCCGCCCCATCAAACCTTGGCGCCCTCTGAAAGATCAATGGCGCCCCATAAGAGGTTAATGGTGCTCCCTGGAAGGTCGCTTCCCACCCCCTCGGCATTGATATTTGTCTAACATCCCGAGGAAGACAGGTGATGGGAAAGTAAAGGATAAAAAATGAAAAACGCAGAAAAGTAAGAACAAAAACAATAAATGCAGTCAAAAACAAAAAACGCTCCTGCAAAGTAAAGAAACGAAAGCAAAAACCAGCACCACAGCTTGATCTTTACAAATAAATGGTGAAACATTTCGTTTCAAGAAACAGCAGCAAGTCAAGCCGCCAAACACGCATATATAAGTTATCACCACCGTCGTGGCGCAGTTGGTTAAAGTACCTCGCACCAGTACGGGAGGTCCCTGGATCAAAGCTGACCTGTGGCAGCCTTTTTCTCGACCGCCTGCTACCCAGGAGATGGCAGTACACTGGGTAGTGCCCGCTGAGACTCGGGATTTCCGCTGGCCAACCACCGCCCTCATTATTGGAAGCATGGGCCTAATCGGCCTTTAACCCTCGCCCCACCGGGGGGGCCATCGATGGCCCCCTAATGTTTTTCCGGGATAGCAGAAAAACGACGAGGCGCAGCACCGCAGTTGAGGGCTCTACCTCTCACTGCATCATTTTCCCATCATCCCTGAAATTTTTTACCCCGGGTCACCCAAGGTCAGGTCACCAGACGAGGTCAACCAAGGTCACCTCACTTCACTTTAGAGCTCTGTAAGAGCTACATTTCAAAGTCGATCGATTTGAAACTTCCTACACTTCATAAACCCTCCAGGGTCTACAAGGTGTATATCTGGGATTTTTTCGATTTCGTGCCCTGAGGTCAGGTCACGAGGCGACCTCTCCCATTGGAAAAGCATAGGGAAAAGTTGTTTCATGATATAGAAGCCACAAAAATGATTGCAAATACTCAGACTGCTAAATGATTGCAAATACTCAGACTGCTCAGAACAACGTTTTTGGACACCCTTTCACGGATCCCAGGGGTCATATTTGCCCTTTGACTTTTGCAAGGTCATCCAAGGTCACCAGAGGTCAAAAACAGTATTTTGGCAATAACTTTTGACCTAATTAAGCTAGAGCGATGAAACAAACACCATCGTGTTTGTCTTGTCACTGGCTTTCATTTGATATAAGGCAAGGTCACTTTCTGACCTTTCGTGACCTCAGGTCATATTAGGTCACGAGGTGACCTCTGGAGGTCAAACCACTGGCGGGAGGTCTTTACGTTCCACATAGCGGAAAAAGTACTGGCAATTTGCTATCAAATGTACTTTACCAGGCCTCAATAGCTCTAATGATATAAGAGTTATGCCCAGTTTGCTTCATCATTGCATATTTGAGTGAAAATAGCCGATCTTGACCTAATTTGACCTCTGGAGGTCAAACCATTGACCTGAGCACTAAAAAATGCGAAGTAATTTCTTACTGAATTCACGCAAGCTTTCTATTGCACTTTGCAGATTTGCGCTAACGCCCATATTTTCGGAGTTAGAGGGGCCATCGATGCCCCCCGGTGGGGCGAAGGTGGCGCCGGACCCCGGTGGGGCGCGGGTTAAACCACGCCCCAACGGAGGACCGGCGCCACCCTCGCCACAATGGGGGGCATTGATGCCCCTCTAACTCTGAAAATATGGGGTTGGTGCTTATCTGCAAGGTGCGATGGAAGGCGTGTGGGAATTCAGTATTATTTTTCTTCACATTTTTAAGCGCTCAGGTCAATGGTTTTACCACCAGAGGTCAAGTTGGCTCACAATAGGCTATTTCCACTGAAACCAAATTTGGCTCCGTGTGCGTTCGGTGCAGATGCCTGAATGATGCCTGGTGCCGGCAGTGTTGAATCGTTGGGGCGCATGGGGGCATGGGGCCCGGTGAATTCCGAACAGACGATGTGACTGAATTGATCTGCAATTGTATTTTACCTCCCTAGCTGTTTTTATGTCAATGTTTTAAATGTCATCACCCTCCCCCGAGCCGGCTCACCCCCTCATGTTATGGAGGATTGTGTGTGTGCTTTGTTCTTATGTTCTGTTCTGTTCTAATACATGTGTATGGCTTCAAATATGCAATCCTTAAGAAACCTAGGCATATCTCTCTTGCCATTAGGTGTTATGAGATCTGGTAAAGTACATTTGATAGGAAAATTTTACCCCATGATTATATTATTTTATGTTATATTCCATATACATAAATATATATATATTCATTTATTTATCTATTTACAAATATGAAAATATTTGGGAATGTGCTGCATGCAGGCCTTTATTGTTAGGAGCATTACAAGTACTGTTAACTATTGGTGTTAGTCAATTGTTTGATACACAAAGATTGTCCAAACTTACTAAAAATTTAAAGTTACAATCATTCAACAAAAATCATCAACCAAATAGCAGTGGTTAGCCTCATCAAATGTCAGTCTAATATTTTTAGCTTTGAAATTTTGCAGTAATTTTGGACAACCTATATATAAAAACCAATGAAGGATTGGTTAACCTTACTAACAATGCTCTTGGAAGCTAATGATTAAAATACTACAGGGCAGAGAACCAGTTTGCAAAGTATGACATTTTCAATGAGATCTTGTCAGTGCAAGTGCTCTTGGAGACAGAAGCGAGTAGTGTGAAGTTTATCAACCTGGTGCGAATTTGTGAGACTGTTGCAAGGAAGGTGACAATTAAACCAAACAAATAATGGCTAAATGGTTATTAAGACAGAGGAGGGGGCTTGAGAAAAAGTCCTTACTAATAACAGAGGTATCATTGTATTGTGTGGGTAGGAATGGGTGCACTTTTCTCCCTGGTATATGGCATATTGGTGTGAATTTTTGGAGGCTGGTGATGCGAGAAGCTTAGATGACTGGTGCGACTCGTCTCGCCTGCTGCCATACTTTGCTGCCATACTTTGCAGAGAATCTGCCACGCAGCTCAGGTCACCATTTCACCAGCCAGTTACCAGCTGACTTACAGCAGATGAATATTAAGCACTTGAGAATCAGAATGAATTCCATATCAAACTCCTATAAATATCCTGCCATTACATGGCTTTCAGAGCATTCAGAGAAAACTGACTACCCTGACAACTTAGATATCCTTTCCCCAGTGATAGACACTGAATTTCCAAATGAAAATCATGAAACACAAGCATCAAGCTCTAGCCAACACAGCAGTTTTTTATGACAAACATACCTTTAAAAGTGGGAATCCGGGAGTAGTAATGGATGAATGGAGAACAAGTAATACCTGCGAAACCACTTGAAGCACTGTGTGAGTTCCCACTTCGCTGCATTGTGGTTCAACCGACATTGTAGAGCTGCCTCTTGCCAGTAAGCACACACGAAATCTAGAACACAATCACTTCACTGATTTAGTGATGCCTGTAAGTCCCTAGGGCATTCTTCCACAGCGCAAGAAAAGAGTCATAGACAGCAGAACGAGACCATTCCTAACGCACTTTAGAGAACTCACACTCACGGATCGCAATGACTATTTATCAGGGCTTGGACCAGGGCCTTGGACTAAAGCAAGCAGATGTAGCAAACAGACAGGCTAAAGAGCGATCGGAGACATCGGAGATGCGTCGCATAATGCTGTAAATGCCTCAAATAAATGCCAGATTCAGCCTGTAATAAGAAATCTCCATACTACTCCAGAAAACTCTAGAATAGAGTCCTCAGATGTTCCTACCCTTCACAATTTTGATTGCGGTGCTTACACTTTGTGGGAGCGTTGCTGCCCACGGGGATACAAGACCAGTGTGTATCTTCCAGTTTGTTGACCTGCTACTTGTGTACAAGCGGCCGCCGTGGGCAGGTGCTGAGATCCAAGCTGCGTTGCCGTCCGCCGCCGGCGATCGTGTGACCGGCCGGGAGCGCAGGGGAGCGTAGACCCTGCCAAAAAGCAGTGGTGGGAACCATATGGGCATTGAACGGGCTAGGTGGGCCCTTACGGGCCATGGGTTCAAGATGGGCCATTTATACGGCACCCATATGGTCTGGAACTGGTATTCTTGTGGGTCAAATGTGTCACAAGGGAGATGGTATCGAGGTGGGCATCCCAGGTGGGATCCATATTGGCGGTTTTGGTTTTTATATGGGCCATTGTCATCTATGAACGTGGTATGCTGGTGGGCCCGCGGCGTGGTTTCCATGTGGCTCTGTGATGGTATTGCTATGGGCCAGAGAAGGACTAAAAACTGTATTCAGACCAACTTAGAATCATTCCGTGATTTTCATGTATTACTGACAAAAGCTTTTAATCTTACAACATGTAAGTTACAAGTACCTGACAGAGTGTCACCTTTTACCTATTCTCCCTTTAGGCAGGAGCGTTGGAACTATATTCAATGTTGGGGGGCAGCGGGAATTTTCAAGTCATTTCTTTCCAGTCAACGCCATAGGGTTAATGGTTAAGAATCATGAAAGTTGGGGGGCAGCTGCCCCCCCTGCCCCCCGGTTCCTACGTCCCTGCCCTTAGGACTCAAATTTCGAGACCCTAGCGATACGATTTCAAAGGGCGGAAAACTCCGCGTTTGAATTCATGTGCATGTATAGCATATCACTCTCGGCGTTGCACAGTGATGCGTGGCTTAGAGCATAATGCTCCTGTCTCTGAGCCATAGGTCCCGGGTTCAAGTCCCAGCAGTGCCTCTGAATAAGTTGATCATCATCTAAATCCCTCCTAACAGGGTGAAGGCTGGTTGCGCTGTACAGCCTTGGCACCTATTTGGTGCTCCCACTCATAGGTGTCGCCACTGGCAAAAAAGTGGGGGGGCCAGCCAAACTTCAACCTGATGCTGACAGAAAACTTTCAACGTCAGGACAAAAAACTGTTCGAACTTGGGCTCTTCGTTGCCTCCCGCAGCGGCTGGATATAAGAATGTCCGGTTTTCTCTCATTTTGACTGAGATTAGGAAATTTTGGGCCAAAAAGTGGGAGGGGCAGGCCCCTCCTGGCCCCCCTTTTCCGACGCGTATGCTCCCACTGACATCAAATGTCAGTGGATATGCCGTGTCAAGCAATTCATCATCGGTGCTGTAGCCTTTGGTCCAAAGTAAGCTTTAGTTCGCCGACAGTCCACCAGAGTGCAGTTAGTCGTCCTTTAGTAGAGGTGAGAGCCGCTCAATGATCATCATACGAATATCCGGTGTGAGCTTTAGTTCGGCCAACAACACATAGATGGCAGGACCATTCGAATTAAGGGTCCAGGCACGGGAGCACAAAGCTGCTGTAGGTATGTTCATGATACTTGGTCCCAGGTGTTCTGCGGAATCGACCACGCAGTCAAAGCATTTTATGGATTTTGTGGATCACATTCATTTGGGTCACTCCAGCCAGCACAATCCTCATTTGCAAGGAGCCTTTATAGGGAAATGGAGAGAAAGCTCTCCTGTTCTCAAAATTTTGACTCCTGCACCGGCAAGTTGGATTGGCCGGTGCAGGAGTCTACTTACTTATTAAATTTTGGGAGGCTACTTACTTATTATCGAAAAAGGTTAACGATTCCGATAAAATGATGAAACCTTCACCCATCACTTACTTTTCGAAAACTATTTAAAGTTGAAAAAATATTTTTTGTAATAAAAATGTTTGTGCTGCTGTATTTGTATGTGAATTAATTTTACAAAGCCTTTAACACCTACAAAAAGCATTATTTACCTTAGAAACGGAAAAAACATAATTACTCAAGTCTACAGCCGTTTCGTACCTCGGGTCTTGAGTCGTTTTCTGCTTGAGCTCCAGGATGACGAAACTTTTGCGTGAGAAAGGTCACGTGACCCCCTATGAGGTGGCTGTACGTTCTGATTGGTCAATTGTGATTTCTTAAAAGCCCTATATTTTTGTTTTAATATTATTTTTGGCTGTATATTTTTTAAAATAACTTTTTATTTTATAGTTTTAAACTTTCAAGTCACTGCTTAGGAAAAATGGGACCGTTTTTTTAGAGAATTTGATAGCCTTAGCCGGGGGTACGTCATTTACATCGATAAGAGGTGTACCTGTAAAGTTGTCTAGAAATGTTGAGTTTGAGAGCAATTTGAAGGCATTTGCAGGTCGAATTCGCAAAAATGAGAATAGGACTTCTGAAACAACTTTTGTGACCTTTTGATCTAGCCAATGAAAATTTGATCGCGTATTTCCCTTTAAAATTTCTAGAACCAAACAGGAACTAACATTGTTGGTCATAATTGGACATGAGCCAATATTTTATGTACCGTGAGTGTTGGCTTATCCAGGGGACATCCAGGGGAAGGGAATGAATAGACACTTCCCCCACCCCCGGTCGATACTTGGTGCTCATAAAATGACCACAGCATTGCCCTAAAAGGTCGATAATGCCCCCTGAAGTGTCGCTTCCACCCATATGTTCCACCCACCCATATGATATGTTTTGCTGCCGCCCAAAAGTGGCACACCCTCATATGTCGTGGTCCGGATAAAAAATGCGATGAATATAAACTTTCATCCGCCTATGCAATGAAAATAAACTTAGCTATTAAGTTGTATGATTTTTGTAGCATCACCAATAGCGTATGAATTCGAAACCTTTAAAACACAATCTCATCGATTCGGCTTATAAAATCAACGGAAAAATTTTGGAGAACGTTTCTTTCATAAAAGATTTCGGAATCATTCTTGACCAAAAGCTTACCTTTTCCGACCATATCAGCATATCACCTTGATGGTTTCTAAAGCAAACAGATCACTCAGTTTGTTAATCAGAACCTTCCAGACGGCCTCCCCTAGATGTAATCTGAATTAGAAGGCCGCCGTGGCGGCTTTTAATGCTAATGTCCAGTCGGTTTTAGAGTATTGTTCATTGGTTTGGACTGGAGCCGCAAAATGTCATCTCGACCGTGTAGAAAGAATCCAGCACAAGTTTTTGATGTGGGTTGCGAACCATGTTGACCCAGCCAGCCCACCATTAGATTACGAGCAATTGACGAAGTTTTATTATGTCCGTACTTTACTGGCAATGCGTGTATACGCAGATCCAGGATTGCCGATCGGGGGAGGGGCACCTTCCGGGGGGGCGCCATCCAGACCAGGGGGTTCCACTTTTGACCGGCAAAACCTATCAGGTGGGCTCCAAATCCTATCGGTGGGCGCCGATTTTCGCATCCTGGGGGAAGGGGGTGGGAAGCAACATTTCAGGGGGCGCCATCGACCTTTAAGGGGGCGCCGTGACCATTTCAGGGGGCGCTGAGGGTCGATCGGGGGGGGCACGTGCCCCCCATTAAACCCCCTGGATCCGCCTATGAAGGCGTGTACAACATGACATCTTATTCACAAGCGAGGCTTTTCAAGGTCTCATTGCACCATCTCATCTTTTGGAATGTTTCTCGCTTCATGTAGGTACAATCTAGAACTACCAGGAATGCTAGTGCAACTTTCTTAGATGTGCCTTTTGGTCGAGTGAACACGGTACAATCGTGTGTGTTTGTGCGGGCTCCTCAGTTGTAAACAATTTTTTAGTTTTCTCACCAACTTGCGATATTTTAACGGATGCTATCGGACGACTTAAGAAGTGTATCGCCTCTTTTACGACACCTCAAGCAACTATTAAAGGTCAGTGACCAGGTCGATTATCTGCGCTTGTGTTTTGAAATGTTTCTTTAGCACGTTTTAGGAGCAGGCTGCTAGTGATTATGCGTTTTATCTTTCATTGACTTCACCTATAATTGGGTATGTGCCTGGTGGTGATTAATACATATACAGATACAGAAACGACGGTTACCACGCACACAACGAAAGCATGAGCACCGCCTCAGCAAGCAGGAGTTTACGCTCAATTCATACTTTGTCGAAGAAGCGAATGGCTATGTGAGCAGGTAAGAGAGCTCGCGGTTACGCGCTGCCTCTCAGCGTTTCCACCCCTCTCGTGTCGCGACTCGGAGGCGCGCTGACGGGGCCCGCGCCTCCCTCCGCGCTCGAACACGCCTCGGGCGTTTGGGCGGGGGACGAACCCGACCTTTTGTATGGCCGCATTCCGTTGTCGTTAGCGAGGCAGTCAGTGGCAAGTAGAAACTGGTCGAGGTGGAACTGTAGTGAGGAGCCCATGAATTTGAAAGTATGTTATGCCGGTTTCATAGCTAAAACCTGTCCGAGGCCGAAATTGGATTACTGACAGCGTAAGGTAGGACTTAAGAAAACATTTAGTGCAGACATTATACGAGGAGTTGCCAACTTCGTCAAACATCGAGCTCTTCTGATGCACGGCTCTCCCGTGTGAGTGAGTACCTATTCGAGTCGCATTCAAATAACCCATCCAGCGTTCCTTGATTTGACTGGTTGATTTTATTATGCAATTTGTGTTTGCTTGCAGTGGATTTGAACAGCGCTAAACGTGCATGTCAAAACTGTGCATTGTGCTTATTAGGCCGTCCTAACCCCCCTCCCTCCTTAGGCCTCCATAACTCCAAATTGGGCCAGTCCTTAATACACCATTCGAAAGTAGCCCAGGGGTGTAATTGTAGCCCAGGGTGTAATTGTAGCCCAGGGTGTAATTGTAGCCCAGGGGTGTAATTCTCTCTCCCTCTCCCTCTCTCTATCTCTCCCTCTCTCTCTTCTCTCTCTCTCTCTCTCTCTCTCTCTCTCTCTCTCTCTGCGCCAAGTACGGCGGCGCTTCGCACTGCCATTTATTTCGTGCCGCCGGAGAAACCCGAGGGGGTGTTTAAGCACCCCTCACGGGGGCGATGGTTAAGGCCAATGACTGCAACCCCCATAGTTTGTATCATTTGAGGTTATTTGAACTGATCATTATGAATTAAAACAATGTATCATTCTAGTTGACTGAAAAATAACCCCACTTAAGCGGTTGTATAGGGGTGCCTTAAATAAAAAGTTGTGTTGTTTTACCACAGTTACTCTCACGCAGTTTCCAGTGGACAATAGGCTGCCCTAAACCGGGTGCTAACAGCATGATTGTCTGTGACTGATATTGTCTGTATATTGTCTGTGACAAGATAACTGTGACCGAGATGGTGGCAGGACCGAGCGCCTGGGGTCTGGCAGTACGCTTATTTTGAGGTGTTCATTTTTTTGCATACGCAAACAGAGGTAAACATGCTAAAACCCTGTTGTGGGAATTTTGGTATTGAACGCGTTTCAAAGGGAACTTCACCAGCATGTTTACTGTCCAAGCGCATGGGAAATGATTAAATTGTAGCCCTTTTTTAATACTTGTAGCCCTTTTCCGCAATGATAACTATTTTTTGAAGAAATTTTTCCATTAAATTGCAAACTATATAATAAGTTGACTTATTTAGTTTAACTGACAGCTTGGGTTATAAACCATGATCACAGTGAGTTGTAACGAGTAATCATACAAAAATACAGTGGACGATTTTTTTCTTTTAATGCTCCTAGTGTCATACGTTTCGATACAGCGTTTTTCGGTTGGCATGTGTTTGGCTGAATTCAGCATTCCCCAGGATGATTGATGAGTGTTAATCTCGGGTTTTTTATCCCATATTTCCAAGGAATCCGATTTTTTCACTCCCGGATGTCCTTATCTGTATTTTTTGATGCTGATGTTTTCTGGTTTGGGATGAGTGTTGTGACGAGTGTATTTTCCAATGCCTGCCCCCGGAGGTTTCTGCTCTCTCATATCCTGCGTCGGCAAGGTGCTCATTACACCGATTTCTGACCTGTCTCTAGGTCTCTCCGACGTATATGTTGTCAGCGGCACAATGTTGGCAGCACAAGTCATCATAGGCGGATCCAGGATTGCCGATCGGGGGCGGGGGGGCACCTTCCCGGGGGCGCCATCCGGACCGGGGGCGCCATCCGGACCAGGGGGCGCCACTTATGACCGGCAAAAGCTATCAGGTGGGCGCCAAATCCTATCGGTGGGCGCAGACTTTCGCATCCTGGGGGGGTGGGAAGCGACATTTCAGGGGGGCGCCATCGACCTTTCAGGGGGCGCCGAGGGTCGATCGGGGGGCACGTGCCCCCTTGCCCCCTGGATCCGCCTATGCAAGTCATTGATATCTCCCGAACAGTGGCACAGTCCCGTCATACCCGCCTTGCAGGTAGTGCAAGCGCGCCGGCCAGCAGAGCATGTGGGTGGTTGGAGTGCAGAAACGGTTCGTAGAACCTGCAGAATCCTGTCAGGTTTTGCTTGACGGTATTTGGATTAGTCCAGGCAGCCCGTACACCCAGGCAGCTCTTCTTCAGGTCAGAGCCGCATGACGAAATCCATGGAGCGAAACGGATTGAGATTTCTCAAGAGGCTCTATTCTGGCCGCTTGGCGGTTCTGACAGTTGATGCAAGGTCTCTGCAATTGTGTAGGGTGATAGTCCTTTTACGCTAGACGCCCAAACTAAGGCCCCCGAATCTAAATTAAGAATAGTTTTTGAGAAATTTTTGAACAAATGTTTTCAATTTTGCATTTTTCTCATTTTTATTTCTTAAGTGACGAACTTGAAATTTTTCTCCTTTTGAATAAGCAACAGGTGCCACCTAAGAAAAAAATTTCGAACTGGTCCGACGATATTTATTACGCGAAAATGCAGTATTTCTGGTACAAGCAAAAAAGCTATTGAAATTTGACGACCGACTTATAAGCTCGAAATGTCAGAAGGCATGCTTCACTTAGTTTAAAGACAGATACTTGGAGGCAGCTAGGTCAATTTTATTGTGCTTAGGCATAGTCTCCAGTGGAAAACGTAAAATTCTTACCTAGTTTTTGCCATTCTGCCGGAGGACTGCATGTTTGCACATTTCATTCAAATCTTAATATCTTGCGATCTAATGCGCCGATTTGACTTTTCATTTCAAATAATGAAAGAACATTGCTTACGCCTGATAATATTTGGAGATGGATATCGTGATATTGAAATTCATTGTTTTATATGTATAAATATAATTTTAGAAGAAAACCTTTTATTTGTAGCGTCTCGGTTCCGAGCACATGCCACTCACAAGCTCAGAATTAACATGGCTGAATAGGAAAATAGATTGCGGTCATTTCATTCATGTACACTACCCACTTATCTCCAACGGCTTTCGAGTAAATCGTCCAAAAGGGTATTTCAAGGAGCTAAATTTCTCGGAACATGTTTGCTTCTCACCATGGTTTCAAGTTCTTAAAATGAATGGAAGTGCATGAAATTTAGCATGAAGCTTGGGCCCTGGGTTGCCGATACAAGTAATTCTAGGCCAATATAATGTTTAGTTAGTCTTCTAGGAACAACTTTATACCATGCCTTTTCTGTACGAACACAGCACTCGGCGCCACGATCAGGGCATCGTTTTGGTTGAGCGATACCGACCAGTGACCTCCTGACGGGTCACAGGTGTAGGGCTAGTGGGAGTTGGAAGATCATGGCGCAGTGGTCTAGTGGTTAGAGGCACTGACTCGTGATTAGGGGTGACCGGTTCGAATCCGGCGTTGAGCGTGAGCTATTTATTAGTTATTTCAAAGAAAAGAATGACAACAACGATCTACAGGCTTATGAAGAGATACATTGAAAACGAAAGATGGTTTGATTTCAGCACATTGTCATGCGGCTCTCCTGCGCCGGTGGGGCGTTAGCCCAGGTCGCAGACCGGGGCTACTGTTGATGGTGTACGTCTGTCAGCCATATATGAAAGGCAGTTGTATTATTTTAAAGCTTGCTTTTTCATGCTGCTCCTGCTCCTGGCCATGGTGCTGCCGTTGTTGGGGTTCCGTTCCGTGGTCTAAAAGACGACAAGTACAGCAGTAATCTTCATACAAAACCGGTGTCATCAGGAGTCCCTTTTTTACTTTACTTTACTTTACTTTCACTTTACTTCAGCCCAACCGATACAAACAAAAAGGCAGTGCTGACCTATCAGTTCCAACGTTCGACCCACCTTTCAAGTAACGACAGAGCAAAAACAGGCAGCATTCAAAGACTAACCACGATCTTCAAAAGTAATGTATACAAAGCTTCGATGATAACAGAGCTGTTAGCAGCTCTGCTATCAACTGCAACCAGACAACAGCAAGACCAAGGCCAAGAAAACATCATAAGAACAGCCCAAGAAGAATACGACTGCTTTTTTCATAGATGACAGCCTGACCCACACCATCAACAGCATTCTGAAGAATGACTGCCTGGACGAATCCAAATCCTGTCAAGCGAAAGCTAGTTAGTTCTGCACTCAAACCAGCCAAATGCCCTGCTGGCCGGCGCGATTCCAATACCTGCAAGGCGGGTCTGACGGGACTATGTCACTCTTCCGGAGTCACCTATAAAATATGCTCCAACCTTTGTACCGCTGACAACCTATACGTTGGAGAGGCGGGAGAGAGGTCAGAACTCGGTATAATGAGCACCTTGCCGACGCAAGATATGAGAGTTAAGAGACCTGGAGGAAGTAGCCTGGGGCGAACATTGGAAGTATATTACCACAACACCCATGCCAAACCAGAAAACATCAGCATGAAGATCCTGAGAAATCAAATGCATGGCGTCCGGGAGCGAAAGATCTACGAGTCCTTGGAAATACGGGATAAAAAAACGAGATTAACTTTCAACAATCATCCTGGTGAATGCTGGATTGAACCAAGGACATGCCGACCGCAAGACGTTCTGTAAAGAAATGAATGACACGAGAAGTACCAAAAACTAAAATCGTCCTTTGTATGTCGTGTGATTACTCGTTGTTGCATGTCACTGTGATAATGGTTTATAACCGAAACTGTCAGTTTAAGTAAATAAGTGAACTCATTCCCTGATATGCAATTCTAGGAAATAATTAAAATATCTATCGTTGAGGCAAAGGGCTATAAGTAGGTACAAACAATTTAAAATCAATGTCGCAATTCCAGGAATCCTTGCGCCATCTTTCGACTTTAGTATTTCCTATTGTAGCCATTCACGTTACCTGTATGATTTCTATCAAGTTATGAGTTACAAAGAGAAAATGAAAATAAGCTGAAGATGTGCATACCTGTTATATCTAAAATATTATAATGATAATCTATTGGGAGCAGTAATCGTGATTAAAAAAGATATGATGCTCTTGCTTAGAGAGTCAGTAGATTTTAGCTGCTGCTTTAGAACACGTGCGGCTATTAACACGCGCCCCGCTGGGGTCCCTTGCATGACGCGCCCCGCTGGGGGCGTTTTTCGCCCCCTCCGTATCTCGCTCCCCACGAAAGCTTAAGGAAAGTTACGGGCGCCGTTCGAAAGCTCTTGGCAAGACAAATGGATCTTATTAGTAGATTTTTATGTCAGGTCAATATTGAGGTCAGCATAGGTCAAAGAAGGCTCCATAGGCTTACAACAGAGCAGTGTACGTTTCCCTCTCTAGATCTGCCCTCAGGGGAACTAGAGCAAATATTTATGCATAATCGGATTCCTCTCATTGCGGCAAATCGAATGATGTATAATATGACCTTGCTAGGTCAAATAGTCAAAATGACCTTTCCTCGACCTAGGTCAGGTTCACAGAGTGACCTGGTATGGTCATGTTGCATATCAATTGACTCCCCGTGACAAAATAAGCACAATGTAAGCAAAATGGGAGCTTTATCTCAATTCAGTGACAAGTTATTGGCAAAGCAATCACTCTCTGTTCCCGTGACCTGATATGACCTTTGCTCAAAAACTCAACTTTATGGTCAAGATCGTGGTACGAATAGACGGTTTGAGAATTTTCAACTTTATCTATCCAATATTTACTGGAAACGAGCCTATTATATTTCTCGCCGTAGATTTGTATGGGGTGACCAAAAAATTGACCCCACATTAGGTCAACAATATCGAAATTCCGAGATGGCAGATTTGTAGACCCAAATAACCTGATCAAATCGTGGAAGTTTCAAACTGATCGATTTGCTAATGTTCCCTGGGCGCTGCTTCTAACTCGTAATTTTAGATTTTGAGGTTGGGTCACTTGACCCTAAATAGCTCCTTGGCCTGACATGACCTTAACTCAAAAAGTTGGTCAGATGTGTAAAATTGATAAGGGATAAGGTACTGTAACTTTTGTTGCTCTGCATCTCTTCTTTTTTTAGCTATCTGGGGAAAACCAGGAGGGGGGGCGAATTTCACCCCCCCAGCGGGGCGCGTGTGAAAAGTAAATTTCGGCGCTTTGGTACTCCGTAAAGAGTTCTAAAACAGACGTATAAATATTTATCACAATACCTTATGACCGCAGGAGCTTGTGGACCTTCATGACAAGACTGTTTAACAGGGGATAGCCCCTAAGGTTTTGGGATAGAGAAAGACAGCGCAGCACGGTTAGGGCACCTTCTGCATCATTTTCCCATCATCCGAAATTTTACCCCGAGTCACCAAGGTAGGTCACAGACGAGGTCAAAAGGTCACTCACTCACCTTAGAGCTCTTAAGAGCTACATTTCAAAGTAGATCGATTGAAACTCCACACTTAGACCCTAGGGTCAAGTGTATATCCGGGATTTTGATTCGTGCGAGGTCAGGTACGAGGCGACCTTCCCATTGGAAAAGCAGGGAAAAGCTATTTCATGATAAAAACCACAAAATGATTCAAATCAGAGCAGAACAACGTTTTGGACACCTTTACGGATCCCAGGGATATTGCCCTGACTTTCAAGGTCATCAATAGAGGCAAAATATTTACAAAACTTACCTAATATAAGTGAAAAAAAATCGTGTTTGTCTGTCCGCTTTCATTTATATACGGCAGTCACTGACCTTGTACCAGGTATATTAGGTCGCGAGGTGACTTGGCGGTCAAACATGGCGGGAGGTCTTTACGTTCACATACGGAAAAAGTAAGCAATTCTATCAAATGTACTACCAGGCCAATAGCTCTAATGACATAAGAGTTAGCCCAGTTTGTAATATTCATATTATGAAAATAGCCGATCTGACCTAATTGACCTCGAGGTCAAACATGACCTGAGGACTAAAAAGCAAGTAATTTACTGAATTACGCGAGCTTTCATTGCACTTCACAGATTGCGCAACGCCCATATTTCGGAGTTAGAGGGGATGATGGCCGTGGGGGAAGGTGCGGGACCGGTGGCGCGGTTAAAACAGTGGAGGAGGTGGCCGGGACACATCAATAGAATCTCCGCATCTGCAAGCATCGCCATCAACAGGATAGCACGCAGCGCAGAAGGCAGGCCATCTGTTCCCCGTGAGCAACGACCGGGTGTCGCAGAAAGCATGGTTTCCAGCAACCACTATGAAAGAGTTCCGCCTGCTTGATGAGCGCCTCTCCACCGACGGCACCTTCATGTCATGATTGGTAAGTGTGTGAAGACATTTCGAGCTGCGATCCTAATGGTTAGTCTGTTTAATGGTCGGGTTTTATTCGCAGTTAGTATTTTTCTCTCGTTCGATTTTGCATTGTTTAATCAGATTCCTTTATTTTTGTTGGTTGTGCCTGCATAGATACTCTACATAGTCTTTCAGAATGATTCTTTTAAGTGATACACTGGAAACAAAAGAACACAAGGAGGATGTGTTTTTCCGTTGAGCAGTTTATGGAGTAGGTACTCAACACAGGTTTGAGTTGTAAATTTAATGAAAACACAACACGGCTGTGCTCTTCAAGAATGGCACCAAATTAAAATACCGGTCAGATGTGTGAAGTCTCAACCAACATAGCAATAAGTTGTCAGGTATCGGAATTCTGCTTGTTGATGGCGCACAAGTGTATTTTGAAAATTGGACAAGCCTGCTCACTGGTCAATGCCAGCAAAACCGAGCTTCTCCTGTGTGGCGACCAAAGGCAGCGAAAACACATATCGCAACCTGTACACATTCAGTTTATGAATTTGAAAATTAAAAATTAAAAAAAGGAATTGGAAGTAAAAATGTAGTTAAAAATTTAGGGATATTTATGGATCGCAATCTTTCTTAATCTCATCATGTCAAGTGTATATCGGATCGCTGTTTTGGTATACTTATTGCTTTGTATAATGCCAGACATGTTCTGCCCACTGAAGTACTCCCTCGTGTTATTGACTCGCTTGTATTTTCACATGTTAGGTGCTGCATTCAGGTCTATGGAAGCAAACATTTTGAATCAAAGAACAAGAGACAGAAAATTTTTAACTTTGCGGCCAGAATAATATCAGGTCGAAGGAAGCACGACCATATCTCGGATGTCATTGAAGAGCTGGGATGGCTCAATGCCCAGCGTTTTATCGAATATTTTGACATGTGTATGCTTTATAAGTTGATAACGACAGGTTGCCCTTCGTCCCTGGCATCGAATTTTAGTTTTAACCGTGATGTTTTGAATCGTGAGACAAGAAAATCGGAACACTTGGCACGCCCAAAGCCAAGAACAAATTATGTATCATGTAAGAACAAATTATGGAAAACGTAGCATTGTTTATCGTGTAGCATCGCTTTACAACAATATTTGTGTACTAGCAGCCATGACATGTATTTTGCACACACACACACACACACACTCACATACATAGAAGAATGGTTAAAAGACAAGACAGGAGAAACGTCCGCATTCAAGTCCAGCGGCAGGCGCCGCACGATACTCCTGAGATCAAATATGAGCACAGGTATAGTAAAGAAAAGCCTCAGAAGAGTGAAAATGGCAGAGTGCCGGGAAGAAGGTAAATGATGTGTTGAGAGAGATGTGGTAACGATGAGACTGTGAGACCGTGAGTGAGACGCGATACCGTGTCGGGCTGTGATCATCGAGAAAACCAGCTCGGGCGGCGAAGCGAGTAACGTGGCGACGAAGGGTCCGCAGCGGCAGGGAGGGGGGCGAGCTCGCCGGGAAGCCACGGGGCACGCGTTCACGCAAAGCAACGGATTTAAGGTTCCGACGCGGCCGGCCCGCGGGGACGCGGGAGCAGGCCGATAGCGGCGCGGCGGACGCTGTTCTGAGTAGCGGGACCGGAAAAGTGGGGAGAACAAGAACAAGGATAATCAGGCTTAAGACACACTGGAACATGTCAATATCAATAAGCACACGGGTTACGGCTGAGTTGCTTTGAGAACAATCCGTACAACAGAGTAAGACTTTTTCTATTTTTCCCAATAAGAAGCTGCACAGACGGCGAAAAGAGAAGGCAGATATAGAACATATATTTTCATTACAGTGCCAGCTTGTATGGACAACAGTAATATCATGTCACGGTGTTGTATAAACATTAGTCAATATGCTATCAAACGACTTGCAATAGCAATCCAAACACAATGATAGCAAAATAAAAGCTGTCTTATCATTTTATGCCCACGGAGGGGGGGTATGTATGTATGTATGTATTCACATCAGCAGGTCTTTCCGCACACAGTGGGTTATTCTTAGACCTTTGTCGAAAACATAGTCAAATATCAGTGGTCCAGCACATAGTCACGAACTGAACACAAGAACTACATGCCCGAACATGATATGAGAATTGCTAAATTATAATATAAATGTAAACTATGATACTATGTATCTACGAGCACTCAATTCATCCGATCACCCCGCACAGCGCGCCTGATATTCTTTTTGAAGGCATAATAGTTTGTTACCCGAGGATTGCCAACATGCTAGGTTAAAAGAGACCTTGACCTGACCTGACGTCCGGTCATTTTTGTGTTTTGATCTAGTATGGTCATATTATACATCATTCGATTTGCTGTGACGAGAGGAAGCGAATGATGCCTAACAATTGATTGTAGCTCAATTCTACTGGTCTACTGGTATTCTACTCGTCTGGTCAGACGATAGAACGCAAAAACCCTGCTCAAAATCCAACTTTCTTTGACCTGTCATGACTTCTTCTTTGACCTGTCAATATTGACCCTAGCCAAAAACTGACCGATATAGTTTCCTCATCACTTTGTATGAGCTATCCACCAGCGTTTGCATTTTCTCGCTATCCCGCATATGGGCCGAGTTCAAGGGAGGTGTTCAAACACCCTCACCAGAGCGAAGGTGGCTCGGAGACCCATCAGGGTGCGGGTTAAAACCCCCAATTTGTGGCTGAATCATCCTGTTGGATAGAACTTTAATAAAGCCAGATAAAGTAAGGAGCTTTTCCAAACTCTCCCCGTATAGAATAAAACCCCCCTACCAAACCAAGTTAAATTAATTCTCCCACTAGATCTAGCTAACCATATTTTCAAAATTTGCCCTCTCTGATACGAGAAGCAGAAAGCCTTCTCCCCCAAAAGCTCTCGAACTAATGCTTATCAAATATAGCTCTTTAGTCCTGCTACTGCCACAGTTTTAGCAAAGCTAAACCTTCATTTTGATCAAAGATTTAACACGCGCATTGACGGGGTTCTGAGCCACCTTCGCTTTGACGGGAGGGGGCGGGTACCCGCCCCCCTAAGATCTCCAGAACCAGGGTAGGTGGAGAAAAACAGTAAACGGGGTTGGGTAGGGCATCCACTTCTCCATCCAAAATATTTGAACCATTCTTTGTCAGGTCACATTTAAGGTCACGAGAGGTCAAAAAATGCCGTCATAGGGATAACATGTAAATGAAGGTTTTCGGCCATTACATCTGAACAAGTAAAGACAGAGAAAAACTACTTGAACTCTATGAATCATCGCAGCAAGCCGAATCGAATGATATATAATTTGACCTTGCTAGGTCAAATCGAGGATTTGACCTGACCTGAGGTCAGGTCAAATCCATATCATGATGCATATATGCTCCATATCATGATGATACATATACCCCATATCAAAATGCATATCATGAGAACTGCAAAGCCAAGGCGAGTCTAATGCAGCTAAAAGAAAACGCTCTATCAGCATCCGTTACTGAGTTATTCCGTAAAAAACATGTATTTCCAAAGGAGAGGTCATGCCTCGTACCTGACATTAAGTCATCGATATAAAAAATACTGGAACATATTTTAGAGAACTTGGTGTGCCCATTATGTGATATGAGTTTTAATCGGATAAGATCACCCTGATCCGACTTATGTTATCTTAAACACATTTTGAGGTCAGTTCACTTGACCTGTACTGATGACCTGACCTAAGATGACCTAACCTTTAAAATTTCAGAGAAGTTGTAAAAATGATGAGGAAAAAGATATGCCACGTACAGCGGCGCTAAACGCCGCCATTTTTCTGCTATCTCCGAAAAATCCGAGGGGGAGGGCGGGTACCCCCGTCAATGCGCGTGTTAAGGAATTCGGTCCCAAACACACTATGGCTTCCGGCAAAACCTCACTCCGTACCTCAAGCCCCGTCAAAAATAAAGCCAACTTGCCCAGGGGAGTTTAGCTGTTTGGCCGCTACTTTTCCACTCACCAAAACATGGCCAGGGAATCAACCTTCAGTTTATATAGGACAATCAGTCAAAGGTGAAAGGTAGTTTCGAAATTGCCAGGTATCAGAAGGCTGTTCTTGTAAAAACCACCAACCCAGAATCCACCAAAGCTCTGCTGGCTGCTAAAACGTTTAGATCCAGGCCCGATATCTTCGCCCTATACCATTCCCTCAATATTTAACGGGGCATCATCTATGCCACGGAGAATTCCCACTTATTAGATGTAGACATCGAGCACATCTTTAACTTTGAGGGCCAGAGTGTGCTATTGATAGAAAAGCTGACCCCTCACAAAAAAACACGCAAAAAGCGCCTTAGAGATCACCGTTGCATTGTCACTTTCGACATAATGTTACGGAGGCCAAATTAAACTTAGCGACTGAGTCTACCCAGTTAGACCCTATTTCTCTATGCCTATTCGTTGCTAAATTTGTTAGAGATCCAAGCTTTTAAGGTCAGGCCATCTAGGTCAGGTTACCAGTGCAGGTCAAGTGACCTCACCTCCAAAAAGGCTTAAGATAGCGTAAATAAGAACAGAGTCCTTCGATCCAATACAATGATTCACCGAGCGATTCAAAATATGTTCCGGTATTTTTTATGTCTATGACCTTGGGTCAGATACAGATCATGCATGACCTCTCCATTGAAAACGCATGGAAAAACAGAAATTGGGCTGTATTTGTGTAGATACAGCTGAGAATGCCTCAATATTTTCCAAATCGTAGTATCCTGGGTTCCGTTCTCCGTTCACGTCGCACTAGTTCGGCGCCAGGTGTTCCGACTGGAAATCCCCCGCCCCCCCAGGCACTGCAAATCGCCTGGAAGACCTGGACACCAGCGGACGGGTGGTGTCGTAAGTCTTGGGTCGTAAATCAGCGGAGGGATTGTGTCGCAAATCTGGGCGCCGTGCAAGTAAACTGGTTGCTCTTACCTGTTGTAAAAATGCAGAGTTTACAGAGATATCGGTGTGCCAGGCTGTATATTAGAAAGCTTCGGTGGATATAAAGCTCTTCCAATGTAGTTTGAGCTCATACTGCCTTTGCACTTCTCCCGGCACTGTGCATCGTAGGAACTCCGCGACTTCTCATCTGACAAGAAAGGGAATCATGAGGTTTATCGTTGCGGCTATTGTTGCATTCGGAGTAATGACCCGTTTGAAGCCATCTTGCGCGCTAGATTCTGAACAGCCGTCTCCAAGAACGAGCCGCCTGCTCAATTTCTTTGGCGGCACTGAAGTTCTGAAGAAACTGCTCGCGAGGAATGTATGCACCACTGCTGCTCTGCTAGGAAAGGGACAAGCCCGTCCAGTGCAACCCTCAGTTCCACCAACAACGTGTCCAACGTGTCCAGAGCCAACAACGTGTCCAGAGCCAACAATGTGTCCAGAGCCAACAATGTGTCCAGAGCCAACAATGTGTCCAGAGCCAACAATGTGTCCAGAGCCAATAATGTGCCCTCCGCCGCCTACCAACGTCAACATGTGCACCACAGTGGGGACTAATTCTGGTCAAGAGTGCCCTGAAGGACAGTACTGCGCCCCTGCCGGTAATGCTCCAGAAGGCGGTGTTGGTCTCCCAATGCGATGCACCGACCTCAAGCCAACTGGTTCTCGTTGTGATGCGGGCTACGAATGCTTTTCTACATCATGTATGTTCGGTGGAAATCAAATGGGAACTTGCATCTAGAGGTCAAGAACATCTCAAGTTGGCTACCCACATATCCTTGATGCGACCAACATGGCTACCTGAAGTGAAATCAACTTTTGCATGAACTGAGGCTTTAAATTGCTCCCAGGAAATATGTCTTAGTGAGTAAAAATTTACTCTCAAGAAGTGGAAGTATGAAAGGAATTAAATTTACTGTGATTTGGAGACTAATGAATTACATATAGTATACTCTTAATACCAAACAGCGAAAGGTTAAGTATATGTGCAGTGATTACAAGTTGTGTGTGACGTAATACAAGCATGTGTCCTTTAGCTGTGCATATTAATCAGTCAAGAATGTTATCAAATACCTAATACAAAAGACATAAAAAACCATATGTGCTGTCAGAGTCTAGTACCCTTACTGCAACTGCTTGCTATGATCAATAATTGCTTAGATCATCATCGCTAAGATGGCAATCACCGTTTGACTGTAGCAGTCACCATGGTGAGACTTAAGCTTCTTGAAGGATACATTTAATTAACATTTTGTTAAAATAATACTTACAATTTAAATATGTCCAATGCCTGCAACCAAATATAGGTAATCAGACAGAGGACAAGTACCTCCTAATACCACAACCATCATCCAGCAAATCCTAGAAAGATTGAAGCAGATCAATAAGCATCACCACATTCACCTGCTCAATGGAAACTTTTGTGGAATTATCACAATTTTGTTAAAGGGACATTGTCGCAAAAATTTTTATTGGCTAGATCAAAAGGCTACAAAAAGTTGTTTCAGAAGTCATATTCTCATTTTTGCAAATTCAGGCTCAAAATGCCTCAAAATCGGCCTCAAAGTCAACATTTATAGACGACTTTACCGAGTCCTTATGGTATCAATAAAGTGACGTAGGCCCGGCTATAGCTATCAATTTATATATAAAAGAATGTCAAACATTTCTTTTAAAGCAGTTCAGTAGCTAAAACCTATAACATCAAAAATTATTCTATAAAAATAGATTTCCAAAACGCTTTTGAAAGAGAGATATAGGACTTTAAAGAAATACCATCAACCAATCAGAAGCCCAGTCCTTATAGGATCTGGTCACGTGGGCTTATCTTTCATCAATGTGATGTCATCACTGCTACCGATGAGCTATCGATATTCACCATTTCAAAAGCCGCGGCAAACGCGGAGATATGAATACAAATTCTATAACACTAATTAGTGCTGCGGTCAGGCCCGAATACCCTAAAGATTATAATTAATAATTGTTCGTTATTGCTTGATTGCATTGCAGCTAAAATGATACAATAAAAAGATACGGGTAGCGCGATCCAGAAGAGCCTTCTTTGAGGCATGAAGAAAGCTTTCGGTGGCTTTTCGGACGAGGAGATTGTCGCCTCTCCGGTCTCGGGGATCAACATATCGTCGGTAATCTGCACGTAGAATATTTTGAGCCTTTGATGTGGTCAATTGAGATTTTCTTAGAGGTAAAAAAATATATGCGTGAAAAGTTAATGAAACAATTTGAATTTTTGCCATCCATCTTTGCTGGCCATCAATTGAGGTTTTGTGTAGTGAGTGTAGTGAGATAGTCAAACACTAATCCTATCAAATATGGGCAATGCATTTAATGTTTCTGTTCTGCATTAATTAGGTTCATGAAGTTGCCAGAAAGCAAATTGTATGCTTAATTGATAACTATTCATTTTGGCCCACTGTTAGAGCTGTGGTCTTGTTTCGTCTGTCAACACCAATCAGCGAGCAGCATTGAGTCCCAGTCTGCAAAGTATGGCAGCAGGCTAGACGAGTCAAACCAGCCACCTAAAATTATTGCACCGCCAGACACCAAAAATTCACACCAATCTGCCATATACCATAGAGAAAAATGCACCCTTTCCTACCCACACAATGCAATGCTACCTCTTGTATTAGTTAGTTAAATACTTGTTATAAGGTCCCCTCCTGTGTCTTTATAACCATTCAGCCATTATTTGTTTGGTTTTCAGTGTCACCTTCCTTGCACCAGTCTGGAAAATTCACACCAGGTTGATGAAATTCACACCACTCTCCCTTGTCTCCTAGGGCACTCACCCTGACGAGATCTCGTCAAAAATGCCATACTTTGCACACTGGATTGAGTCTGTCACATGACTATAGCCTCTCCCTGAGAACCAATCTTAGAACCAATCTTAGATTTACAGGCTGGCAACCTGCTGTTGTGCTGCTGGAAAAACAGTAACAGCACAACAGTGGTAGCATACTATTTTGTGATTGGTAGATAAGTATTCTGGTTCATTTTTGTCTGATTAGACATAGCACATACTAGAGGCAGTTGTGGTATTTCTTTTCTAGAGGAAAGGCTCGAGGGCTTGCGGACAAGGTTGTGCTGGCAGACGGAACAAGGCTTATGAGCAGTGTCAATGCCAAAAAGTCCTCATTTTATTGTTGCACAGGTCAACTTGTGTACCAAAATAGGTGAAAATTATTGGTGATGGCAATTCTCCAATGATTATTTAAGCATGTTATTTTTGAATTGCCCACATTCCCTCTCTTTTGGTCTAACTTTTTATTTACAATATTTGTGCACTCTAGTAAAAGTCTATATCAAGCTTGTAATTTGAATTACAAATTTCTACCTGTTACAAATACTGGCTCTGCACAATGTGTGCATGCTAGTGCATTTGCTGCTTAGCTTACCTTCTTTTAAGTATGAAAATGTTTTTGATTAATTTTACAGATTGAAACAGATTTTCCATTTATTTTGGTACCATACAGTACATAGTAGTCAGTGTACTCCTATCCACTTATCGGATCAAGTTACTCATATTTAAAGTGCTACTGTTTGTTTCCAGACATGAAAGTGACTGTAGCATGAATTCATCCATCTGCCCTCTGAAAATGCCCATCTGCATTCATGCCCATCTGCCGATGAATTCATCCATCTGCCCTCTGAAAATGCCCATCTGCATGCTTTTTATAACTGATATTAAAAATGAACTGAAGGAAAACTAGGATAAGCTGTATTATGATTTGAAACACTAGGAGTGTACCCAATACAACAATATAATTGTGAACAAAGAGTATGGATAGTCATGTAGGAATGACAGGGGGGCAGTCTTGGGTGATGCAATTTTTTGTGTTTTCCTGGAAGAATGTATGAAAGATTAGGCTGGTTACTTCAAAGAGAAAATTTGTTTACTAGAAAACCTGTCTTCTAGCTGCTGTGTATCATCAAGCTATCGTTCCAATGGACCAGCTTGTGTATGATCATTTTGTTTGTTAGTTTGAATGGGATGAACCCAATCAGACCGATTCTCCCATAGACCTGAAATTTGGAATATTTGTTTCCTATTGTGGGCCAGTGTTGAAATAATGTATTATAATTGATAAAAAACATGATTTTGCATGGTTCCACCCGACCCCTCCACAAACCCATGATCTAGACTATAGATCGTCTTTGAGGATGTCTTTGTTCTTGAAATATATATATATTTTGCACATGTTTAAAACAAGATTCAGTGATATCTTGTTTGCTTTCATTGTGGGCTTGTGATATTTTATTGGTACCCTTTATTTGGTCTCATTTGTTCCTGCTGTGAAAATATGTTTTAATTTAAGAAGAGCCTACCCCAGCAAGCTGAACGCAAAACAGAAATAATCAGGTGCTGCCCCTCGACAGTGACTATCGCAAATTACGCCTGCTGCTGGAAGACAAGCTTCAGAGGACGAGCAATGGAATCCCAGAGTTGGCAGAGTACCACAGCCAGCAGTTTTCTGCATTGAACACGAACCTCCCTGAGTGCACCTCGGTCGTCTGCCTGTGTGCCCGCAGTATACGTTCATGTATGTGCGTAAGTGGTGTTTATCGCCGTATATTAAGGCAAATCTTCTGAGGACCTCAGTAAAACATGACTTTAAAAGTATTTTTGCCTAAAGGTAAGAAAACTAGTAATGCGAAGGGTCTTTATAGTCAAAAATCAAGTGGTCAGATTTTGTTGGTGGTCGTACGTGCGAAAGTCGGCGAAAATAATAAGTGACACCTCTGTGCTCAGACTATTGCAGTGAACATTTTATCAAACCGTGTATCACTTATTGTGAACAGATGCAAAATCTTTTATGCTTTTGATGTACACTCAGTATTTGGTTCGCTCCCAGCCTTCTTAGAGTGCACTTCAAGGACTGGAAGCTAGGAGCTGCATACCCACTGGTGGGTTCAGGGAAAATTTACTTTCCTCCCAAGCTCTGCGATTTTCACCGACCCTTAAAAAACGTGTATTCACGATTTTGGACCCTGCCCTCCCCTCCCCCCCCACAAAAAACATTGGCCTGGATCCGTCACTGACGTACTGAGTTATATCCTCTAGTCCACGTTGCACTCGGAAGATTGCTCGTTGGGGACTCGCAGACCTGATTGTTGCACGCGTTTCTCACCTGCCGAGGGTTATCACTCGCTTGTAATTTCCTGGTAGGTTATATTTTCTCATGTTTTTGTGAGATTGAATATAAGCCTCATTGATCAACTGATATCTGTTGGTTTTTAAAAGTAGATGAATTTTGCATTTCGTAGCCGAGGAGCATGATTATAAATTGGTAAGATGTTTCATGGCTTTGCCTCTCGAATTCTTGACGGAAAATGGAGCCTGTGATCACACTGTGATCACATATTCGGGCACAGCCCCTCGTCAGAATCCTCATTATACAATAAGCGAAAACTTTTGGTCATAGTGTGACCAAGGCTTGAAATTTAGATCTGATATGGAAATCGAATGCTGGAATAATGCAGTTCAGTACTGGAATATTCAAATATTGGAACTCAATTCGAGGTTATCCTAGCACTCTGAATAAAAATGTATGTGTTCACCTATTATATTATGAGAATTTTGGTAAAGAGATGTACCTGAATATTTATCAGTGTATTAGCCCCATTTTGCAACTATGATTCGAGGAGGCTGGTCATGAAACATCTTATCAACGTAGATAATCTAATAAACAATCTAATAAAAATAATGATTAATATACTATTTTATATAATGATATAATGTTATATGAAGTGCTTCTGGAATTGTTTGTTCTATTATGAGAAAGGACCGTTTCCGAACTCCGAAGTATTAAAAATAAAAGCTGATCATTTTCATAAACAAATGTCACTCATGAGGCTAGGAGCTCGATTGTCTTAAAGCCGCGATGCGTCTTCTTAGGTTTAGACTCTGTGAATATCAATGTTTAGATTAATTATAGAATCCTTTTTATTTAATACGAGGAAAATTTGAGGTATATTTTCTTGATGTGCCCTGATCGGAAACTAACTCAACTTGAAGTAAAAAACAATGTATTCTTAAATCTTGTATATCTATATACGAAACAAATTAGAAAGAGCTACCACCACGGACAGAGGAGTGAGGTGGCCAGTCCATCTCCAACCTGCAACACACAACAAACGTTCCCCCTGAAACAAAAAGTAATCAGGTTTGGGTTCGTGGTGCGTTCCACACTTGGTGGCTGCACATATTTTTGTTAGTTCATCCAAGGATCGTGGTGACTGCTCTCTGGTTCCCCAGTTCTGACGCATATCAAGAGTTATTCTTCCCTATCACATTCAGCTATTCTCCGGTTCTCTAGACTACGTGTTTTTATATTCTCCGGAGACCAAAGAATTACAATCATATCAAAGATTTAGATGTCGACGGACACATTTAATCTGGTTCATTGATTGCGTGTTCCGGCCATATGGGGGGGCACCCCTGCAGGCGCCCCAACCGCCGCAGGAACATCGCCAGCCGTCGTGGGTCCGCCAGCGCCTCCCGGATGGGCGGGTCGTCCCGTCCAAATATGTCCCAGCGCAGGTCAGCGCACGCAAGGCACCGGGTCAGAAGGTGGTGGAGGATCTCGTCCTCTCCATCGTCGCGTTCCTGGAACGTGGCCTCCGGGTCCAGGCCGATCCTCTTTCGGTAGCTGCACAGGAGAAGGGAGTGGCCAGTGCGCAGGCGCTCCACTTCCACACTCTCCTGCCGTGAAAGGCCCAGGCGGTCTTTCAGGGTGGTCCGCCCTAGGAGACCGCCACATTTAATCTCGAACACGTTTTATCTCGTACGGATTAACGTTTTATCTCGTTGGTTTACCAGATTAACACGCGCATTGACGGGGCTCTGTGCCACCTTCGCTTTGACAGGGGGGGGCGGGTACCCCCCTAAAATCTCCAGAACCACGGTAGGTAGTGAAAAATGGTAAACGGCGTTGGGTAGCCCATACGCTTCTCCATCGAAATATTTTAACCATTTTGTCAGGTCACTTCAATCGGATGAGTTCACTTTGTTCCGACTTATGTTGTCTTAAACTTTGAGGTCAGGTCACTTGACCTGTACCGGTGACCTGACCTGAGATGACCTAACCTGAAAATTTTGACAAAAGTTGTAAAAATGATGAGAGAAGGTATGTCAAGTTTTTTAACCCGAGTTTATTTTTAACCCGAGTGTCTTGAGTACCTACCTAATAAATGTGTGATGGCTTAAATTCCGTGGCGGCGCCCCTGCCTAGTTTTCTTTGCCTAGTGTTAGGAGTGTATGTTTTACCATGTACTGCGTTTTTACTGTTAAGGGTGCGTTATCAATGTTAACCCTATGGGAGCATATTTCGTGAAATATCTCGTAAAGTAGGGTGGCCATCGTCGTGATTTTTTCACCAAAAGTAGACAATATGTGTATCTTTACGGCAGTTGATATTTCAAGCGTGACGCATTTCTGGTTTTTGTACAATTTGACTTTCTTTTTCAAATTTCTCAAACTTAAAGTTTGAATAACTTTTTACATAATATAATCATTGAAACAGTGCGAGTGGGCCTATGTTCTAGGAGCCAGTCTCCACAACTCTGTTGTTGTACTTTTTGAATTTTTGCTTTATAAGAAAGATATTAGAAGCTGAAATTTGAAAGCGTTTTCCAAAAATTCAGGGTAAAAATCGGAAAAACGGAAACAACAGAGTTTTGCGGCTATCTCCTCTATACAATTTCCATGCAGAATCAAAACCAAAAAAGGCTCGGCGAAAAAGTTATTTCAAGTTTTATAAAACTTTCCCAATAGATGGCGCTGGCAGTACCAGATTCGCATGAGTCGCCGCTGAGCCAGGTCTGTTCATTCATGATTTGGTTGAATGGGACAGGAGCAGTGGCATTACAAGAAATACTTCAAGGTGGTTGATAGCAGAGAAACTGCAGTTAGAAGCCAAAGTAAATATATTCAAAAATTTGGATAGGAAATATTGAACAAAAGGAGAGCCTATAGCCTGATCACCCCTTGGCTACGCCACTGGCACACGGACACCTGTTTACCGGCGTGACCGGTTCCTCTGCGCCTCGGGCGCGCGCCAGTCACGTGGCAGCCGACTGAGGACGGGATCCGGCTGCTGAGGCCCTGCTGAGTGGATAAGGACGTCTCCATTGGGCAGTGCCGGATCTAGCCGGTCGGTTGGAGGGGGGGCAAGGCAAAGTCGCAACAAACAAAAAAACCTCACACAGTGAAAAATGTTGCCGCAATATAATTTGACCGTAGCTTTTGGGAATGCCCAGAACGAAAGGCAAAAAACCATCACGGGGTGAAAAATATGCGCACAAGATGCTTGTTTTTGCTATCCACGGCCCAATGCTTACACTGAAGTTGACTGGTTCTGTTTGAAGTTTAGAGTTAAGGGAACACAAATCTCGGTTATGAACTCAAGCGGAGTCGAGGCAAAAAGGAGGTCGAGGACTTTGTGGGCGGAGGGGAAGGCACAACATAGTTCTACTCGAGCTTGTCCGTTTGGGGGGGTAAATATTTTTTGCCCTCCCCTCTGGATCCGCCACAGCCATAGAGTTTGCATGAACTTTGACTACCGTGTTGTCGAATCAAATATTTGAAATGAGGATATTAAGGAATTGTAAAAAAAACAATGGGATTCACCCTAATTAATATTACATCATCCCGGTCATCAAAACTGGTTCAGTTTTTACCACCCCAACATTCAGTCATCTCCGCAAGGTGTTTTCTTATTGGATCGATGGTCTAGACGAGCGAGAGGTGAGCTACAATGATGTGTCCAGGGTAAAGATCGAGAAAACGAAAACAACAAAGTTTTGTGGCTATCTCTTCCATACCATTCCCATACAAAATAAAAATTAAAAAAGGCTCGGCGAAAAAGTTTTTTTAAGTTGTATAAAACAGTTTTCAAGTTTTATAATTAAATCTACACTTCTGTCTTGGAAAAACTTCCAAGAATCTAAAACGATGCATCGCACCTGCTCGTACCAAGAAGTGAAATCTAGCTGCTGATGTTTTATCATTTTAAGTCCGCCTAACAATTTGTTGTCTCTCAAAAACCATGATCAGTGCTCTTACAATTTCCAAACTGAGACGAAAGCATCAGACTTCATCCGACCGATTGTCCAATCATGATTGATGCTATTTCGGTAACTTCTGTATTCCATTAACAAGAGAAATGGCTACTTGTCTTGTGAAATAATATCGTGGTAATTAGACGAAAATAGCTAATTCGGGCTTGCAAACGTCCCCCCCAGAAAAAATACTCGGGAATTTTAGAATGACTAACCGATCGAGGAGACAGAGAGGGGGACAAAAGGTCCGACGGGAGCGTTTATCTCTACAGGGGAGCATCGCTCAGGGGGTGATGTTTTCATCGAAAGCAGTCGAAGTGTAGCCCATAACAAAATTCGAATATTTTAGTGGGACTGATGTTTAAAATCCAAGCAACCATGTATTATTGTTGTGCTATAAAACACAAAATGAATAAAATAAAGCAATTTGAAATAAGGCAGGAGGAAAAATTGGAGCAACACTTCTCAGTTATCACACATTTTTATTTACTAAGAGGCAGGGCCGTAGCCAGGATTTCGCTCGAATTCCCTGCGACAGCGCCACAAGAGCCCTGATGGGTAACAAGGGCCCTGCTTGTTACAGAATAGAGTGCTGAAGAGGGCTTGAGAGTGCGCTGTCTGGTATGAAATTTCAAATTTGGCCACAGATCATAGTGGAAGCGAGCCGCGCTTCGCGCGGTCCGTATCCTCAGGGGGCCCTTCGGGCCCCTAAGGGGGGGCAGCTGTCCCTGCTGCCCCTCCTTGGCTACGCCCCTGCTAAGAGGTCTCAGTAAAACATTAATGGGGCTTTGCGAATTCTACCTATATTTCTTATATTACGATTGCTGTAATATCCCAAATATATGATTAACTAATAAAGCATACACAGCATGATCAGGGGTACTGAGCATCATACTAAGCCGATGGCTACCACATGTTTTGGACCAAAAAACAGTCAATTATGTGCAGACCCTACATTGTCACAATCATGGATGCAGTTTTTTGCCTATGCAACAATACCGGAAATTATGGATCTGCCGATGTGATCCTTGCTCCAATTGGTCCCATAGATCCGACGGAGTGGAGATAAATCTTCATGACATACAAAGAAGATTCAACACAAAGTCGTCATTTGGGAAATGCAGTCCTGCGTTCACTTCCTTCCTATCGCTCGCTAGCTCACTCCGTCTCATGACCGCATTTCAAGCACGTCCTTTCTTTCAAGTCTTACCTCCTCTTGTGGACCAGTGAGAGTAACTAACAGGCTGTTTTCACAAAATGAGCCTCAGGTGAGACCAGGCAATTTCACTTCCAGCAAAAATGTTTATTTCGTTTTTAATAGATTTGTGGGCACAGTAAATTTTTCAGTGTGATTAACTGGCAGCAAAAATAGGCCAGAATCTGGTTAGCTTTCAGTTTTGCAGTGGAAAATGTAGTGCCAGAGTTGGAGGCTGAAGGTCTATGGTCCCCTCACTTTCTGGCCAGTTTCGGCCTGCCTGGCCGAAGCTGGATAGCGCACATTGTTCTGCAACTGGACAATATGAGCCTTCATGAGTCTACTAACATATGAAATGTTGCTGCATTGGTGTTTTTTAAAATCGATGTGGCTTCATATTTTGCCTATGTTTGTTTAAAAATGAGCGCCCCGTAAATTTTCCATGATATGGTTTATTTTGGACATCCTATCAAAATTTGGTCTTAATCAGGTCACTGTCCGCGTTCGAGAAATCAGCATGAAATAAATTTTGCATAGTTGCAGCTAAAAAAATCGTACCAGAAAGCTACGGAGTGTGTTTTCGAAATAATATTGACAGAATAGACCATTCTTAACACATTTAAAGTACAAATGAAGAATAGGCTGAGCTACTTTGTACCTGATTTGGGTCAAATGGCCTAGTTGACCCAAGACGGCGTTTTTACCGATGTGAGCTGTGTGCAATATCAAGGAGAGACGGGTAACAGGGAACGATCCTGAGGGAGGTTTATGCCGAATTGACCCGCCCGAATCCTTTTCATACCTTTTAGGTACCCAAATAATCGATTTTAGGGGACACCTAGAAATTGATTGGTCTATGATCACTAGAAGCAATAGCCGCCGCGAGAGATCTGTTCGAACGAGTGAAAACCCCAAAAATTATCCTCCGGGGTCAGCTAAGATCTATGGAAGCCTTCTTTATTTGTTGCTCATCATCCTCCCTCAGCAGGGCAAAACTTCCGACAGCGAGAAAGGTCTAAAATACAACCTTACCAGCAGCCGGAAGATCCGGACTTTCATGGAGATGCCACTGTTACCAGCGTAAGTTTAAATGTGAATAGATTTTGATCCATGGCGTCCACGGAATACACTACAAGTGGAACTTCCGATGACTGCTTGATGGAATACTTTTGCTGACAAAGAGCAGAGTGGGAAGGTGACACTCAGAAAAAAAGACGCGTTCAGTATGTTGATAATCTTTAGGATTTCGCAGCACTCCATTCTGCAGTGTCTCAAAACTGGTTTTGCATTCGGATAGTGAGTGTAAAATTCACGCTTGCAAATATGGAAGGCGAGTAGAAAGTCCAAACGCTATAATATTGTGGGAGTTAGTTGAAACTCGGTTACAGCCCTTACTAGCCCTTACTCGCGCATTTTTCATCAAATTTGTCTTTCCTTCCACACTAGATGGTTTTATATATACTAGGATTATTGAATTATGCTAAAAAATCCCCAGGAAAAGTGTTTGGAAAAGTGAGTTAGAAAAAAATGAAGGGGAAAAAGTGAAGGAAATTCAGGGCGCCTGGGTGTCACACTGTACTAAGCATTCCAGGATTTAGATCATTGTGCCTCCATCGCCATTATCAAGGACGACACTTTCCGTTCAGCGGAATACAAACGGCAGAACACCAGGCTCTACCAATATCAGTAAGACCCATTTCTGGCCACCACGGGCTGGAGTGACAAGATCTTTCAGGGGAAAAGAAAGCAGCGATTGTCCTGTGAGCAGAGTGCTAGCGACGACGACTTCAGGGCAGCGATTAACTCAACTAGTGTGTCCCCGTAGTACACTTCTCATACGGAAAGGCAAGCAATTGTGCGAGTCAGACTTCTGTATCATATTCTGCCAGCACCTGTTATCACCGAGGCTGGTGACTAGGGTATCCTCCCCCGTAGGCGGATCCAGGATTACCGATCGGGGGGGCGGGCAGCTTCCCGAGGGGCGCCATTTCGACCAGGGGGCTGCCACTTTTGACCGGCAAAACCCATCAGTTGGGCGCAAAATCCTATCGGTTGGCACCGATTTTTGCATCCTGGGGGGACGGAAAGCGACATTTCAGGGGGAGTCTTGTTAAAGACGTCAAGTTTTTCTTGAAATGAAAATGGAAGGACTGAGGTCAGTTTTGATTCAATTGTCGAGTTTGCCGCACTTGTTTTAGATTTGTTTCTGCGATTAATTTCTTATGATCGGAAAAATATTGGAAGAATATTCTTTATGATACTCCCGTCATGGAACCTCCCTGAAGCTGGTTTCTAAAGATATTGTTATTTTTGGTATTTGTGCATATCTCGTGCATAGCGGGTGGAGATAATTTATTCATCGCACAATACGTAGAAAAATGTCACAATACAATATAATAATATAATGATAGCCACTAATTCGTACCCGAAATATCTAGTTACTTGCATAAAAACAGGACCGACAGACTCACGAATGCATCTCCACTCAGTGGACCAAACCGACTACCGAAAAGACTGGGCTGACGGCCAACGCCTATGCCTTGGATCACCCAAGCTGATCGAGGTTGCAATGCGGGTATCCAAGTCCGGGAAATCATCCCGAAAACGGTCCCAAAGACAGCCACCTCCGGTCCCGAGAGGGAGCCAGGTGGGACCTGGACGGCGGGGACGGTGCAACGGCGCGGGTCCTCGCCACAAATCGGCTGTCATCCAAACCGGAATCGCCAGAGCTTCCTTCGGCGATTGGGGCGACTTTAACGAAGCGCCCCCATGTGGATATCTTTATTCGACGGCCGGAACAATCATCATCATCACATTTCAGGGGGTGCCATCAACCTTTCAGGGGGCGCCATGGCCATTTCAGGGGCTCCGAGGGTCGATAGAGGGGCATGTGCCCCTCTTTGCTCCCCTGGATCTGCGTATGATCCTCCCACTTTGGGGCAGCCATGTGATGACTTGGGTGTCTCGTTCCTTAGTCCATCAGCTTTATCGCATTCAATGTTCCGAATTTTCGACCGGTAAACCCTCTTTACTCTCGGGGCGTGAAGCCCGATGCAATTATTTGCTGCTGATGTTGCCACTTTGCAGTTTGTTAGCAAAATATCAGTTTATTCTGCTTTTTTGCTGTGATGTATACATATATTTTGGTCCACTGACACAGTAACGTGTTTTCTTTATCCTTTAGACTCCATCAGGGGCGCAGCCAGAGCTTTGGTATGGGGGGGCACACCAACTTTGAGGGGCACCCCGGGGAAAAAAGGGCACTTTTTAACGTAACCTAAAAAAACTTACTATATCTTTGTTTATCCCATTTTTTGGGCATCTTTGCTTCAATAAAAATGCAAATAAATCCTTGAAGGAGAAGGAAAACGCGATTAAAACCAAAAAAGAAAACAATATCACCAAAATGTCATGGAAGTAGACCAAACACGACTGTTTTGGATAGATTTAAGGACAAATTAGCCAACTCATGCAAGTACTTAACATCGGAGAAATCAGCGGAGCATGTGCTATCTGTTACAGTGTGCAGGTTAAGGCATATTGGAGTCGAAAATTCATTTGTTATGCCCACTGGTTTTGTCGTGACGAGTGAGCCCTGGCTGAACACGGATTAAGTTCCTTGCCTCCCACAATCTCCGTGGGACGAGGAGTAGCATAGTGTCTTTGGAAAAACACATTTTTGCTGCCGGAAAAAAATTGTGAGATACCTTTTGAACGCGTTTATTAAGTTCCATATTCTCAGGGCTCGGTCCCAGTTAAGAGTAAATAAAAGTTGAACAGGCCGGTGGTTTGAATGGGGATGGTGTGACAGGGCTGAGAATTGTGAAAACTATTTCTTCATTTGAATTAATTAGTAGAAATCCTGGTTTAGGGGACTGTGCTCTGAGCTCAGGGGCACATGCCTTTTTATCATCCCTTCCCAGAATCCACCAGTATAATAAGCAATTTATATAACCAGGGATGCCTAGGTATCACAAGCCGTTTTAGAGATTCCTCATTTCTCGTTAGCTCCGTTTTACAAGGGAGTTTCCATTGTGTTCTTATTCCCCATCTATTCAAGACCAGCTCTGGGGCCCCCAAGTGTGGATCAGAGGCCTCCAGAGCAGCTTTCCCCCATCCCCCTATTTGTGCCTCCATGGAATAGACTAGCTCAGTGACCCCGCCCCAAGATGATGTGAGTTGGCCTTGTGTTCTTATTATCTATCTTTTCAAGACCACCTCAGGGGCCCCTCATGTAGATCAGAGCCACAGAGCAGCTCATGCTTCACCCAGGGACTAAACTAGCTCATTGGTCTCAGAGATGAGGTCATCAGACTAGCTCAATGGGCCACAGATAGGCTCATAGGGCCTTAAACCAGTTCAAGAAGCCCCAGAACAGTTTAAGGCGCCAGATCACTTCAGGGGGCCTCAAGCCAACTTAAGGGGCTCTCAAAAGCTCAGCGCCCAGACCAGCTCAGGGTACCCTCAGAACCAAGACCCGCTCTTGGGCCCCAGATCAGCTCTTGGGGCCCCAGATCAGTTCAGGGGCCTCAAGCCAGGCCAGGGGGCAAAATCAAGTCAGGGCCACTAAATCAGCTCAGGAATTCCTCACCAGCTCGGGGCCCAAGCAGTTCAAAAGCCCCAGAGCTGCTCAGGGAGCACCAGATCGGCCCATAGGGTACCAGATCAGCCTCGGGGACAAACAATCAGATCAGTGGTCCCCGACCAGCTGGGGGCCCAGATCAGCTCGGGAATACCAGATCAAGTCAGGAGGCACTTAATCAGCTCAGGAGCCCCATACCATCTCAGGGGCCCTCACCAGCCCCTGTGGGCCCAGCTCAGCTCAGGGCCTGGGAGCTGCTCAGGAAATCACGTAATCAACCCAGGAGGCCCGGGTCAGCTTAAAGGGCACCATATTAGCCATGGGGCACCAGACTAGCTCAGAGGGAATAAGATGGGCTCAGGAGCCACACTGATGACTCAGCAGGCACCATATCGACTCAGGGGGCATTAGTTAAGTTCAGGAGGCAGTATATCTGCTCAGGGTGCACCAGATCGATCAGCGCAGGGGGCAAGTTCAAGTCAGGGGCACTAAATCAGCTCAGGGATCCCTCACCAGCTCGGGGCCCAATCAGTTCCAAAGCCCCAGAGCTGCTCAGGGGACACCAGATGCCCATAGGGCACCAGATCAGCTTCGGGGACAAACAATCAAATCAGTGGTCCCCGACCAGCTCGGGAATACCAGATCAAGTCAGGAGGCACTTAATTAGCTCAAGAGCCCCATACAATCTCAGGGGCCCTCATCAGCCTCTGTGGGCCCAGCTCAGGGCTTAAGAGCTGCTGATGAAATCACGTAAGGAGGCCCAGATCAGCTTAAAGGGCACCAGATTAGCCCAGGGGCACCAGACTAGCTCAGAGGGCATCAGATGGGCTCCGGAGGCACCAGATCGACTCAGGGGCTTTAGTGCAGCTCAGGTGGCACCAGATCGATCCGCTCGGGGGACAGATCAGCTCCCAGCCCCCAGACTATGGCAGGAGCCTAAATCAGCTTAAGGAGCAACATAACAGCTCAGGGGACACAAGGTGGGCTCAGGGCCCACCAAACCAGCTCAGGGGGCACCAGGCCATCTAAGGAGACATAAATAATCAGCTGAGGGGGGCACCTAATCAGCTGAAGAGGCGCCATATTGACTTAGGAGACAGAATCAACGTGGGGAGACATGAGATCAGCTCGGGGTGCCCGAATCAGCTCAAGGGGAGCTAAATCAGCTATTAAGGCACCAAGCAAGCTCGGAGGCATTAGACTAACTCAGAGGGCATTATATAGGTTCAGGAGGCACAATTATTTGCTCAGTGGGGCACTCGATTGACTCAGGGGTACCAGATCGGCTTAGAGGGCAAGTAGTCAGCTCCGGGGCTAACACCAGAGCTCAGGGGCACCCGATGAGGTCAAGGGGCACCAGATTAGCTCCGCCCGCACGATTATTGGCGACGATGAGGCATTAGCTGGAAACGGATTACGTGTCTTTACTCTTCCCGGGTGGTACGAAAGGCGACAGAATGCCACAACTGATAAAAAAGGCACTTAATTGTCAAACAATAATTTAAATCGCCAAATGCAGTCTAGTTCCATCTAGGCTCAACGGCGTAGGGCACTAAATTTCGAGTGGCACGGCCCAAATTGGGTACACCACCTGGAAATCAAAAGGGCACCCCGGCAGTGATGGGGGCACATGCCCCATGTTCCCCCCGGCTGCACCCCTGGACAGTAGATAAACTCCGGGAGGCATTAAATAAGCTCAGGGGCCCCGGATCAGCTCAAGGGGCACTAAAACAGCTAAAAGGACACCAGGCAAGCTTGGGGGCATCAAACTAACTCAGAGAGTATTATATAGGTTCAGAAGGCACACTTATTTTCTCAGGGCACCAGATTGACTACGAGGGCACCAGATCAGCTCAGAGGGCACATGGTCAGCTCCTTGGGGCACTAGATGAGCTCTGCCCGTACGAATATTGGCGACGATGAGGCATTATCTGGAAACGGATTACGTGCCTATACTCTTCCCGGGTGCTTGGAAAGGCGACAGAATGCCCTAGCTGACCAAAAAGGCACTTAATTGTCAAACAATAGTTGAAATCGCTAAATACAGTCTAGTTCCATCTAGCTTCAACGACGTAGGGCACTAAATTTTGAGCAGCACGACCCAAAGGGGGTACACCACCTGGAAATCAAAAGGGCACCCGGCATCGATGGGGGCACGTGCCCCGTGTGCCCCCTGGACAGTAGATAAACTCCGGGAGGCATTAAATAAGTTCGGGGGGCCCGGGTCAGCTCAAGGGGCACCAGGCAAGCTCGGAGGCATCATGCTAACTTAGAGAGCATTATATAGGTTCAGAAGGCACGATTATTTGCTCAGGGGGGAGGCACCAGATTGACTACGAGGGCATCAGATCAGCTCAGAAGGCACATGATTAGCTCCAGGGGGCACCAGATGAGCTCCACCCGTACGATTATTGGCGACGATGAGGCATTATCTGGAAACGGATTACGTGCCTATACTCTTCCCGGGTGCTTGGAAAGGCGACAGAATACTTTAGCTGACCAAAAAGCGGCGACAGAATGCCTTAGCTGACCAAAAAGGCACTTAATTGTCATACAGTAGTTGAAATCGCTAAATGCGGTCTAGTTCCATCTGGGTTCAACGGCGTAGGGCACTAAATTTCGGGCGGCATGGCCCAAAGGGGTACACCACCTGGTAATCAAAAGGGCACCCGGCACCGATGGGGGCACGTGCCCCTGTGCCCCCTGGCTGCGGCCCTGGACAATAGATAAACTACGGGAGGCATTAAATAAGTTCAGGGGCCCGGATCAGCTCAAGGGGCACTAAAACAGCTAATAGGGCACCAGGCAAGCTCGGAGGTATCAGACTAACTCAGAGAGCATTATATAGGTTCAGAAGGCACAATTAGTTTCTCAGGGGGCACCAGATTGACTACGAGGGCATCAGATCAGCTGAGAGAGCACATGATCAGCTCCGGGGCCAAGACCAGATCTCAGGGGGCACCCGATGAGTTCAAGGGGCACCAGATTAGCTTCGCCCGTACGATGATTGGCGACGATGAAGCATTATCTGGAGACGGATTACGTGCCTATACTCTTCCCGGGTGCTTGGAAAGGCGACAGAATGCCCTAACTGACCAAAAAGGCACTTAATTGTCAAACAATAATTTAAATCGCCAAAAGCAGTCTAGTTCCATCTAGGCTCAACGGCGTAGGATACTAAATTTCGAGCGGCACGGCCCAAAGAGGGTACACAACCTGGCAATCAAAAGGGCACCCCGGCACCGATGGGGGGCACGTGCCCCCTGTGCCCCCCCTGGCTGCGCCCCTGGACTCCATAAAAGTCATTTTTGGAACTGTGAATTTCCAGAAAGAGGGTACTTTCTCGCCCAATTGAACTACGGCTTTCCCTGAAATGATTACGATACTCCTTGAAATGGCTAATGACACCCCACTGAAATTTTGCAGGGGAGGTGGTGTTGCATCACCCACTAATACTTGCCGAATATTTCAGGATCGTCGTTCAGGTCTTGAAAATCTATGCGGACTATAGAACATTTATTGCGCGTGTTTTGCACACACGTACCTTTAGCTCCTAACATCAGGGAACTACTGACTCATGACTGGAGGCATGTGAGGGTTATTTGGACGTCAGCACACGTATTCACACGAATCTCTCAACGTTCCTCTCCTCATAAAAAGGTCACACAAACAATTCCAAAATCCAATGGTGATGATGTGTGGACTCCATTGAATCACATCAGTCTTAATTCTAAGTCAGAGCTGAGGGCCTATCCATAAATTACGTTACATGTATTCTTATAATTTTAACCCCCCCTCATGGTAATACTTGCTTACGCCCTGTTGTAACGTCTAAAAAAACGGTTGCTGACTTCCCGCTCCCCCTTGTTTTTCCTTCTGTACTTTATGGACGGTCTCATATGTTTCGGAGACCATCTTTCGATACTGGTCAGGGCCCATACCTAAAGAAACTGCTTCTAATACATTACAAAGGCTTTGGTTTATATCGAACTGATGTGGTCAGAAAGCGTCTGGACGGGATTGAGACAGAACACGTGTTTTGTCGATTACAACACAAACTACCCTATGATCAGAAACACTTCTCGATCACAGTGAGGAAAACTCCGCACATGATCGAGGGATACAACGCCCCCCCCCCATCTCCGAGCATCAGAACAATGTTCCATAATAAATACTTTGGTAAACACATGGAGCTGCGCGCCTCAGGGTTCGGTGGGTGAGCAATTTAGTGAGTCCCGTACGAACACACGCCCCTTTCCGTGACCGCCACGGGGCGGGGAATCTCTAAGAAAACCCCAAGGCGATCTCAAATGCGGGCACCCGGCCCATGTGTCATGTGTATGTGCGTGTGTGTGTTTACACACGCACGGAAAATGACGCACCACCGACGCAAGGCGGGCCGAGCAATAATGCTGAAAAACGATAGCTTTCAAAAGAAGACACTATATGTTTACAAAGTTAGGGCCCTCTGCATGAAGAGGGTATGTTATGTGAATGGGTGGACGAAGTTTTTTTATATTTTTCGGGATGGAAGAAGTCGTTAAATTTCCCTGAGGTTCCTCACGGAAAACAGTAAACAAGGATATTACGGAAATATTTCTGATATATATACCAGGATGGAAAAGGACTAGCTTAGTTTGGGAGGAAGAAAGTGGGTCCACAAGGTTTGGTCACGAAAGTGGACGAAGTAGTCGAGGATCCTACAACTAACTAGCTGCTAACTGACGCAAAGAGCGTAGCCAATCCACAGCCATGCTTGAAATGTCATTTGGCTAGCTTTGGTCCATCCCAGGTGACAGTTATACGAGCTGCAACTGCTTTCTTATTTAGAGAAATCAAGACAAAGGTTTTAGCAGTCTGCTCTCGGACAAATACTGGGCCCGCCCCTGCGAGAGCACCTGTTACTGCGACCCGTCTGACCTTGCCCGCAGCGGTTCTTGTTTACCTGAAGGGTCGTAAAGCGTAGAATGCGGAGGCGTACTACGGTTTACAACCAACGTGTCACGTGGGTGGTCTGTGTATCGAAATGAATGAACGAATGACATGACATCTGTTGTTGGGGAAACAGGGTATTAGTTCTGACGGGTCATGTCGTGTGGTGCATGTGTCGAGGGTAACGCACCCTTAATATACGCGTATAGATAAAGTACGGCGGCGCTACGCGCCACCGTTTTTATGTTCTTTCTAAGAAACCAGACGGGGGGGCGGCGGCAGGTACCCGCCTCCCGTCAATGCGCGTGTTAACCCGCGCCCCACCGGGGGTCCGGCGCCACCTTCGCCCCACCGGGGGCCCATCGATGGCCCCCCTCTAACTCCGAAAATATGGGCGTTAGCCCAAATCTGCAAAGTGCACTCACATGTTTTAGTGTTCAGGTCAATGGTTTGACCACCAGAGGTCAAATTAGGTCAAGATCGGCTATTTTCACTCAAATATGCAATGCTTAAGAAAACTGGGCATAATTCTTATGCCCTTAGAGCTATTGAGGTCTGGTAAAGTACATTTGATAGGAAATTGCCAGTACTTTTTCTGCTATGGAAACGTAAAGACCTCCCGCCAGTGGTTTGACCTCCAGAGGTCACCTCGTGACCTAGTATGACCTGAGGTCACGAAAGGTCAGAAAGTGACCTTGCCGTATATCAAATGAAAGCCAGTGACAAGAAAAATACGATGGTGTTTGTTTCATTGCTCTAGCTTAATTAGGCCAAAAGTTATTGTCAAAATACTGTTTTTGACCCCTGGTGACCTTGGATGACCTTGGAGATGTCAAAGGGCAAATATGGCCCCTGGAATCCGTGAAAGGGTGTCCAAAAACGCTTTTCTGATCAAGCTGAGCATTTTCAATCGTTTTTGTGACTTTTAGATCATAAGACAGCTTTTCCCCATGCTTTTTCAATGGGAGAGGTCACCTTGTGACCTGACCTCAGGGCACGAAATCGAAAAATCCCGGATATATGCCTTGTAGACCCTGGAGGGGTCATCAAGTGTAGGAAGTTTCAAATCAATCGACTCCGAAATGTAGCTCTTATAGAGCTCTAAAGTTGAAGTGAGGTGACCTTGGCTGACCTCGTCTGGTGACCTGACCTTGGGTGACACGGGGTAAAAAATTTCAGAGATGGTGGAAAAATGATGCAGTGAGAGGTAGAGCCCTCAACCACGGTGCTGCGCCTCATGGTCTTTCTGCTATCCCGGAAAAACCTTAGAGGGGCCATCGATGGCCCCGCGGTGGGGCGAGGGTTAAACGATTAATTAATCTCGAGACACATTAATCTCAAAGAGCCACCCCTGCTTTTTATTGGGTCGGTTTCTGGTTCTTGGTTTGCACGAAAACCGGTCAGCCTTCAAGAATGGCCTTCAGCAAAGGACACAAAAGACATTTTCGAACGGCGAACAGCGTGTCCCGGTGATCAGAAAACAGGGGAACTGGTCTCCAATAGAGGGAAATCCGACGGATTGAGAACCATTGCAGGGAGACGGAGACAAGCCGGTCCCCGTTTGGTACGCCGGTCAGATTAGAAAAAATTTTCGGGGCTAATATTCCCTTTCCCTCAACTACCCGGACGGAGGGATAACCAGAAGAAATTGTCCTTAGAATATTTACTTCATCCCATAGGAGGATCCAGGAGGGCAAAGGGGGCACGTGCCCCCCTCCCCTCTCTGATCAACTCTCGGTGAACCCTAAAATGTCGCGTCCCATCCCCTCCCCCAGGATGCGAAAATCGGCGCACACTGATAGGATTTAGCGTCCATCTGATAGGTTTTGCCGGTCAAAGGTGGCGCCCCCCTGGTCCGGATAGTGCACTCCCCGGAAGTTACCCCCCGATCGGCAATCATGGATCCGACTATGCTTCATCCATTAGTACGCATGAAAGAACAAGAAGAAAATCAGAAAAATTGTTTTTACCGTAAAAACCTCCACGACCTAGATTCCAACCCGTATTACCCGTGTGAGAGTCGGGAATGGAGGCCACTATACCATCCCCACTGTACGACACCTGCCCGATTTTAAAACTTTCTTGCTTAGTTTTCTCAAGCCGAATGTTTTGGACAAACTAATCTAATATTCGTATTTTTAAGGCTTAATAAAAATAAATTGAATTTGAATACAGCATGAGAACATTTCCTACTCCAAACAAATCATTTATAGAACTTAAAACTTTGAGTGATAGAATAGAGGTGAAGAGCAGGTTACAGCCTATTATTGATATTGTTGGCAAATTTGAATAATTGTTGAGTGGCCTCCAAAAATTTAGCTGAAGATAAAGAAATGATTGACGGTACCAGAATCAGGATATTTCAAATATTAAGAAACCACAATAAAAATTATTGCGACAATGTCCCTTTAAGCTTGATTTGATAAAATTGACTTAGGGCCTGTTCCAGCGCCTCCTCAATCCTGCTCCAACCTCCTCAAAGCTTCTCCAACTTCCTCTTGCCCGGTCCAGCGCCTCCTTAAACTTCCTCCAAGCTCGCTAAAGCTCATCTCAAATCTAATCCAACCTCCTCTCAAGCGAAAGGTGGTTCTTCATAGGAAGTTGGAGGAGCTCAATTGTGGCGCACGAATTTCAATTGAGAAACTAAAATAAGTTGTTTTACAGTGGAAAATGACGTTTGTGGGCAGCTAAAGGTTTTGATTATGTTGTTTTTCTGTATTCCACTTTCACTAAAATACATTAAATGAGTATCAGAGGCCTAAATGAGATTCGATAAGTTTCTTAGCTGTGCCACGCCCGCCATATTGGCGCTGATCTGGCGCAATCAGCTGATATCTCATCCAATCTCATCCGAAATCGGTCCAGCGGACACCGGTTTTTGCGCCTACTCCAACTTACTCCAAGCTACTCTCATCTTTTTCTAAGGAGGTGCTGGAACGAGCCCTTAGGTAGGCACCAAAGAAACCTGCAGTTACCTGCAGTTTACCCGACTTCATGGGCACCAAACAGCATATAATTTTCTATGTGCAAAGCCAGAACTTGCAACTCTCATATTGATCTCCACAGGTCTACAGTTTGGATATCTCGCCCGCACTTGATTAAAATGTGTACTCTAATTGACACCCTCACATCGCACTACTCTCCTGGGCTTTTGAGATCTGGCAGAGTTACCTTTGTCCTACGTTTCTCTGGCTGAGGCATAATATATAAAAATTGGTAGTGGGTTTACCACTGACAACAAAACCTCCTATTTTGATTTAGGTCAAAATCTACAGCCTCATAGCAAGGTACCTACACAGCAGCGGTATTATGGTAGTAGGCAGACCACATCTCACGGTTCAAAAGGATCACATCAGATAGAGACGGCGGATTCCATTTTCGAGAAGTGGTGCAAGATTTTCTGGAGGGGGCGCCTTCCTCCCCAGGGGGCGCCATCATCTCTTGGGGGCGCCTTTGCTATCCAAGGGCGTTCTGCAGAAATCTTTGGACTCGGCCTGCGAGGCCACTTGGGGTGGTTAATTTCTAATATTCCGAAAAATAGGTATTTTAGATGTCGCGTAAGCTCAGTCGTATCTGATTGGTATCAGCAGCAGAGTAGCATAGCCCAGGATTCTGTGATTTTCATAGCCTTGTTTGCAGTTATGACCAATGATATTGCAGACACTTACCGCAAACATACGTCAGGTGCTTTTCGTTGAAGACTTCACAGTATGTGTGACAGCGTCTACTACAGCAGCTGCGCAGAGGCGGCTGCAGCTTGGCCTTGACATATTGCAGCAATGGATCCCACGCAATGGACTGAAATTTTCAAGTTCAAAGACAAAGTGCATGCACTTCTATAATAGACATTGTGACTGAATACCCGATTTTGTAAATTCGTGGAAATCCGAGCAACGTTGTAGCAGAAACCAGATTTATCGGGCTCACACTCGATAAGCTTTCATTTGTGCCACACCTGAAGGATTTCCGCAAAAAATGTTTCGATACGCTGAAAATACTGAAGGTGTTGACGAGGATGAGGTACCGTGTGGATAGAGAAATGTTTCTCATGCTATACACGTTATACGCTTATCGCCTATATATACGTTATGCGCACGTTATACGCTACGTTATAAGCTTCTTATGCTGTATAGATCACTTATTCGTTCGAAGATCGAGTACGGCTGTGTTGTGTATGAGGCCACTCCTTAGTCCGCGAAAAAGATTATCGATATGTCCGTCATCACGCTATCATAATAGTAACAGGGGCGTTCCAAGCTTCACCCATAATAAGCATGCTAGTGGAAATTAATGAAATACCGCTACAAATGCGCAGTAAGATACTCGTTTTGCATAAAGCCATTAAAAGGAATGTGGCGCCTTTAGAATGTGATTTTAACTGAGATAGCCAAGTTGTAAAGCAAATCGGAAAACCAGGTGCTCTATATATCATTTGTCTTGGAACTCGATATTTCCGTAGAAAAAACTAAAACCTACCCGAAATGTACCTCTCATGTACCTCTCGCCAGGCGGCCATTGTTGTGAACTGCTGGTGTGATGACATATGCTGACATCACGATGAGCATCAGCCAATCGAAGCCCTTGAAGTGTTTCGAGTATGGTAGTGGTTGTCAGATCATGACATCATCCAGAGGCAGATATTTATTTCTTTTCCTGGAGGAGTATTTTTAAAAAAATAAAAGTATTGAGCTTGTTGTACATTTTTCAGAGAAATCATGAGTTGTTTCGCTATTTTCGGCTAAAAGTACGCCTAATTACACAAAATTCCAAGATTTTACCAAGGTGCCACGTTCCCTTTAAAATCAGTCACCAACACGCCACACATACCAAGCATTTTTTTGGCGACGCCTACCTCTGTCAGATAGGCAGTGGCTCGCGTGTTGCAACCCGTCACCAGGGAGTGAGAGTCTGTGCCTGGCTAGCACAGGCTGGTATCGACAGCAATCTCGTAGAACCACATGAAGCAGCTGTTATTGAACCATAGCTCATCTCGACAGTTAACACGAACACAGACCTACTCCAACAAAGCAAAATTTGCCTCCTGAACCGACGCGCCGGTAATTTATGAACTTACGTGCGGAGCCGTTCGAAAACCACGTCTGTTTCTATATAGACGGTTGTAAAAGAAAGTGACGATGGCACAGGGCGTGCATTTGTTGGTGACGATGTTGAGAAGTTTTCTAGTTTGCCTTACGAAGGATCCATTTTTACTTCAGAGCTGTACTCAATTTTTTTTTGCTGTTTGGACCAGGTGTCTAAGCTGATGGTGAGGAAGTTTGCGATTTTTACCGATTCGCTGTCTTATCTGCAGACATTGAAGCCATTTTATTTCTATAATGCGTTGCAGTCCTGGGCAGCATCTCTTATCTTTAGAATATGGAATAACAAAAATTAGGAGACATTTTTGAACACTAGCACGTCTAAATTTTATTAACGCCCCCTCCAAATGGGGGTGTGATCCCCCGAAGACATTACAATGGCCAGCATAAGAAAATTTCCCTCCACTGAGTTTTCCTTAAAAAAATGCTCTGCTTTCCTCTCCAGGGGGCGCCTTTCCTATCTATGGGTGCTTAATCTTTCAAGAGGGGGCGCCTTTTCTTTCGGGGGGAGGCGCCTTTTGCTATCCAAGGGTGCCTGTGCTAACCAGTGGGCGCATATGATATCCAGGGGCGCCGTTAATCTTCTTTGGAGGCGTCTCTGCTGTTCAGGAGGCGCCTGCACTATCCAGGGGTACCTATGCTATCCAGAGTCCCGGATCCTTTACTCAGGGGGCGGGGGCGCCTTTTGCTGTCCAGGGGTGCCTGTGCTAACCAGGGGCGCATATGCTATCCCGGGGTGCCGTTGCTCTTCTTTAGGAGCGCGGGGCGCTTCTGCCGTTCAGGGGTGCCTATGCTATCCAGAGGGTGTCTTCTGTCCATGGGGCACTTCTGCTATCAGGGGCGCTTTTAGTATCAAAGGGCGTATTTACTGTTTTTACTGTTTTGGGGGCGCCTATCCTATCCAGAAGGCGCCCCTGCTGTCCAGGGAGCGCGATTGCTATTCAAGGGAGCTTATGCTATCCAGAGGGGTGCCTTTGCTCTATGGGGGGGGCGCCTCTTGGTGTACAGGAGTGCCTGTGCTAACCAGAGGGCGCCTATGCTATCCAGGGGTGTCGTTACTCCTCAATTGGGGGTGCCTGTTTCTGTCCAGGGGTGCCTCAGCGGTCTAGGGGTCGCCTTTGCTATCCAGAGGGGCGCCTTTACTCAAGGGGGTGGGCGTCTTTTGCTGTCCAGGGCGCAGCTTTGATGTCAGGGGGCGCCATTAATATTTGAAAGTGCATTTTATTTTACACAGAGGGTACTACCTCTCCAGACAGGCGATGTGTCTGATTTTCTCTTGACCGGCCGGGGGCGCCAGCCAAATCCGGGGGTGCCACCCAAATCCGTGAGGGCCTCCCCGGACGAGGTCAATACAAGGTGTGCAAAAATATACTTTTGTACACCATCATTTTTTTCAAGGTGTGCAACTGCACACCCTGTCCCGCGGAATCCACCGTCCCTTCCACCCCTGCTCATCAGGGAGCGCCTTTGCTATTCAAGGGAGCTTATACTATCCAGAGGGGGTGCCTTTTCTTTATTGGGGGGGCGCCTTTTGGTGTACAGGAGTGCTTGTGCTAACCAGAGGGCGCCTATACTATCCAGGGGCGTCATTACTCCTCTACTGGGGGCGCCTTTTTCTATCCAGGGGCGCCTCTTGCTGTCTAGGGGGCGCCTTTTCTTTCCAAGGGCACCTATACTATCCAGAGGGGCGCCTTTACTCAATGGGGGCGCCTTTTGCTTTCCAGGGCGCAGCTTTGATGTCAAGGTGCGCCATTTATATATGAAAATGCTTTTCTCACAGAGGATCCTACCTCTTCAGGTAGGCGGTGATTAGACCTGATTTTCTCTGACCGGCCGGGGGCGCCAGCCAAATCCTTGGGCGCCGCCCACATCCGTGAGGGGGTGCCCTTCCGAACCAGTTCAAAACCAGGTGTGCGAAAATATACTTTTGTACACCATCATTTTTCATGATGGGCAACTGCAGACCCTGTCCCGCGGAATCCGCCGTCCCTGCCGCCGTTGCTCTCGGGGGGGGGGGTTCTCTCCAGGAGGCACCTCTGCTCTCCAGGGGGCGCCTTTCTTATCCAAGGGCGCCTATTTTATCCAGGGGGCGCCTTTTCTCTGCGGGGGGGCGCCTTTTGCTGTCCAGAGGTGCCTGTGCTAACCAGGGGGCGCATGTGATATCTGGGGCGCCGTTTCTCTTCTTCGGAGGCGCCTCAGCTGTCCAGGAGGCGCCTACGCTTTTCAAGGGCGCCTATGCTATCCAGAGGGGCGCCTTTACTCAAGGGGGAGGGTGCCTTTTGCTTTCCAGGGCGAAGCTTTGATGTCAAGGTGCGCCATTAATGTATGAAAATGTCTTTTTCACAGAGGATCTTACCTCTTTAGGTAGGCGGTGATTAGGCTTGATTTTCTCTGACCGGCCGGGGGTGCCGGAAAAATCCGGGGGTGCCACCCAAATCCGTGGGGGGCACCTCTCCGGACTAGGTCAAAACCAGGTGTGCGAGAAGATACTTTTCCACACCAACATTTTTATGGTGTGCAACTGCAGACCCTGTCCCGCGGAATCCGCCGTCCCTGCCGCCGTTGTCCGGGGGCGTCTTTTTCTCTCCAGGATGCACCTCTGCTCTCCAGGGGGTGCCTTTCATACCCAAGGGCGCCTATTTTATCCAGGGGGCTCCAATTCTCTGCGGGGGCGCCTTTTGCTGTCCAGGAGGCGCATGTGATATCCAGGGGCGCCATTTCTCTTCTTCGGAGGCACCTCGGCTGTCCAGGAGGTGCCTATGCTATCCAAGGACGCCTATGCTACCCTGAGGGGCGCCTTTACTCAAGGGGGGCGCATTTTGCTGCCCAGGGCGCAGCTATGATGTAAGGGGCGCCATTCATATGCAAAAATGTTTATTTTTCACAGAGGATCCTACCTCTTCAGGTAGGCGGTAATTAGGCTTGATTTTCTCTGACCGGCCGGGGGCGCCGGCTGAGGTCGGGGGAGGGGGCGCCTCCCTGGACAGAGCCAAAACAAGGGGTGCAAAAAGATACTTTTGCACCACTTGAAAAAAATCGAGTGGTGCAACTGCACCACTTGCACCCTGGAATCCGCCGTCCCTGGGTTTCCCTCGAAATTTAGGGAGCTCGCCAACCCCTAACCCTTATATCCGCCACTGGTACCATGACGGGTCCAGTGGGTGAGGGAAGGGGGCAGGTGCCTCCCCAATTGACCCTCGAGGTGCCCCTAAAGTGGTCACGGTGCTCCCTGAAAGGTCGATGGCGCCCCTGAAATGTCGCTTTCCACCCAGCTCCCCCCATATAATTCCGTGTTCCATTGTCCCCAATAACAATTCTGTGGCGACGCCCCTGGCCATAGGTACCGGGTTGAAGTCTCGGCAGAGCCTCTGAATAAGTTGATCTGATCCCCAAAATCCTTCCCTCCTGGAAGGATTTTCCACGACGCCGTATAACCTTGGCAACTGGTGCGTTGTTAAACCCGAACAATTATTATTATTGCGCTCGGAGGGGAAGGGAGTGCACGAGGAAGGAACCGTGCGCAAACCAGTATAAGGGGTTATGTTAAGTACAAGGATTTACGACGCCAGGTAGCTGAGCTCGAGGATATGCAGGAGATACTTCAGATTCTCAAAAACAGGTGAGTGATCATTGGCGGACGTAGGGGGGCGGGGGGCAATCCGGCCATGGCCCCCCAAACGCTGGAAGGGCGGGGAGCAAACTATCCTTTGGCCCACCCCAAAGGCCGGAGAAGTTTTTTAAGTGTTAACCCTAGGTCTGTAGAGCAAAAATATTTGCAGCTCCCGATATATTGGCAGGCCCCGAGACCAACTCTTAGGGGCCCGAGACCAATACATCGGAAACGCTCTTGATACTTGGAGCCCCCAATACAAACACTTGAGGACCCCCATGACCAACTCTTAAAGGTCCCTGATACAAATTCTTGAGCACCCTGGACCAAAATTCAGTTGGCATTTGGGTTCCCCCGGAAACTCCATCAGACATCTCTGGTGGACTCTCATGCAAGGGGACCCCTTGCATTGCTTAAACTCAGCCCAACGAGTGGGGGCGGTCGCCCCAACCGACCCCCTGGATTGGCGCCTGATGAGTGATGCTGTGTTTTACCGATATGGGTAAGACAACGTGCGGGTTATTTTCTTGCTTGAGAGGTGGCTCAATGTTTTTTTCTATCAATGCTTCTCAATACCCTTTTTCTACCGATGGTCTGCCGGTTGCATTTGGGGCCAGAAAACGCTTTAGCTTTCGCATAGAGACTGAAAAGTTCCTTTTGAAGCAGAGGTAGGTACAAGGGGAGGGGCTAAGAGGGCTCAGGCCCCCTTCCACACCATGAAATATCAGAGTGCCTAAAGTAAATGCGTAGTCGGATGCTGTCGACTACGGCAGCACTGAACGGGAGACGTGCAAAACCGGTACGTTGCAAAACGGCGCCGTCGGCGGACGGGCAGCACACGCATTCCGGTGGTCAGACGAACTAAAAATTTATCTCGTTAACATCATCGATGCATAGGCATGCAATTAAAAACCGCGACGCAATATGAAGCCGAGCTGATGGGAGAAAGTAGCTCAGGGACGCTTGGCATCACCTAGCACGGAAGAGGATTAAGATATTTCATAAGGCCTGCTGTGCAAGGCAACTTTCCAGTCTTCAAAGTATGGCAGCAGGCCAGACGAGTCACACTAGCCATCTAAAATTCTAGCACCACCAGCTACCAAAAATTTGTACCAATCTGCCACATACCAGGGAGAAAAACGCACCCATTCCTACCCACACCATGCAATACTACCTCCACCATTACTTGGTTAGTTAAAGGCTTTTTATAAGGCCCCTCTTGTCTCTTAACCCGCGCCCCACCGGGGGTCCGGCGCCACCTTCGCCCCACCGAGGGGGCCATCGATGGCCCCCTCTAACTCCGAAAATATGGGCGTTAGCGCAAATCTGCAAAGTGCAATAGAAAGCTCGCGTGAATTCAGTAAGAAATTACTTCACATGTTTTAGTGCTCAGGTCAATGGTTTGACCTCCAGAGGTCAAATTAGGTCAAGATCGGCTATTTTCACTCAAATATGCAATGATTAAGCAAACTGGGCATAACTCTTATGTCATTAGAGCTATTGAGGCCTGGTAAAGTACATTTGATAGCAAATTGCTAGTACTTTTTCCGCTATGTGGTACGTAAAGACCTCCCGCCAGTGGTTTGACCGCCAGAGGTCACCTCGTGACCTAATATGACCTGAGGTCACGAAAGGTCAAAAAGTGACCTTGCCGTATATCAAATGAAAGCCAGTGACAAGACAAACACGATGGTGTTTGTTTCACCGCTCTAGCTCAATTAGGTCAAACGTTATTGTCAAAATACTGTTTTTGACCTCTGGTGACCTTGGATGACCTTGGAAAAGTCAAAGGGCAAATATGACCCCTGGGATCCGTGAAAGGGTGTCCAAAAACGTTGTTCTGAGCAGTCTGAGTATTTGCAATCATTTTTGTGGCTTTTATATCATGAAATAGCTTTTCCCCATGCTTTTCCAATGGGAGAGGTCGCCTCGTGACCTGACCTCAGAGCACGAAATCGAAAAATCCCGGATATATACCTTGTAGACCCTGGAGGGGTCATGAAGTGTAGGAAGTTTCAAATCGATCGACTTTTGAAATGTAGCTCTTACAGAGCTCTAAAGGTGAAGTGAGGTGACCTTGGTTGACCTCGTCTGGTGACCTGACCTTGGGTGACCCGGGGTAAAAAATTTCAGGGATGATGGGAAAATGATGTAGTGAGAGGTAGAGCCCTCAACCGCGGTGCTGCGCCTCGTCGTTTTTCTGCTATCCCGGAAAAACCTTAGGGGGGGGCCATCGATGGCCCCCCGGTGGGGCGAGGGTTAATAACCATTCAGGCATTATTTGTTTAGTTTAAGTGTCACCTTCCTCGCACCAGTCTCGTAAATTCGTACCAGGTTGATAAAATTCGCACCACTCGGTCCTGTCTCCAAGGGCACTGAAACCGACAAGATCTCGTCGAAGATTCCATGGCTTGCACACTGGGCACTTTTGCTCGCCTCTAAAGAAGTGTGTGGGAGAATTTAAAGTTTTTAGGTGATAGTGAGTCATGTTAATCTCGCAAAGCAAGGGGAGGGGGAGGGTATTTCGAGTAATAGATCACAAAATGTTTCCAACTTGCAAATGGATGGTCGTGGCAACGGAAAAAGGCCGAGCCAAGGGAGTTGATTTAGAACTTTGGATTTGCAAATTGCGAGAAGACGACTGCCACCACCGAGCCTGAACACCGTGAAGTTTAGAATTTTGGCCAAGTTACCGAGTGTCCACTTTGCCCACGTTACTTGAGTTCCCCCACACGGGTGGAAAAACCAACCTGCTCGCCAAACAGTGATTGCGACAGACCTTGGCTACTAAAAATATTCAGTGCGGCAGAAAACGTCTATGAAATTGGAACTCCGGCAGCCACAGAGAAAACAAAGCTCACAGGGAGCGGGGCCTTTACGCAGCTAAAAACCTCCATAGGTACATAGGCAGATCCAGGAGGCAAGGCGGCACTTGAACCCCCACCCCATCAAAGCTCGCCTCCATCTGAAATGGTTACGGGTCCCCTGAAACGTCGATGGCGCCACCTACAATGTCACCTCCCACCTCCTCCCCTTCAGTATGCAGGTGCCGGCGCCCCAACAATTAGGTTTTTCTCCCGAAAATGCGTCATCATGGTTGCCATGGCGACCCAGCTTGTGCGCCTCCCGTTTTCCCGCACGATTGGAAATCCTGGATCCGCCTATGTCGCGATAGACGATTCAATAGACAAGACTTTGTGGCAAATACAGTACGTGAGTTACAATTGTTTGATTAGTAGTTGCGTCCCTTTGCTGCTTTTCTCCGGCCAATACGAACCGCAGCGCTACGGCCAGCAATGACTTTTGGCAGGCGACAGCCAGAGTTTCCGGATACACAGGGCCCGAAGGCAATTCCTAAACATTGGAGAACAGTCTCTGTTCATTCTCCAATGCATTTAGAAAACTACTAGCACAGACTTTAAATTGTTAATATAATTCGCAGGCTATCCGATTTAAGTCAGATTTGAACATTGGATACTTGGGAGGTAATTAAGCCAGCTAACAATTACTATTTTTTCTGTAGGCACTTGTTACCATCCCACCTGACGCATGACCGGCATGGGCAGCTCAGTTGCTAGAGCCATGGAGGAGTAATTCGTCAACTGCGGGTTCGATTCCCGGGTGGCTTAATCTTGCGTTAGTGTCGTTTTGCAGGAGCTCTGTTCCAGCTGTCAGCAGAGTTTTGTCAGCACCAATCAGCGGGCCGCGTTGCGCCTACGTCACAGGACTGTAGCCTCTCCCCGGGAACTAGTTCTAGAGGTTTTACGGGCTGACGGCCTGCTGTTTGCGCTGATGAAAAATAGTAAGTGCACGAAATGGCAGTCTAATATTTTTTAATGGTGTAAAGGTTTGAGTTCCCTTTGCTTAGCACAAACAAGAGGCGATTATGGCGCTGATGTTACTTTTCTGGAGGAGAGGTTAGAGGTCCTGCTGACAAAACTGTGCTGACAGCTCGAACAGGGCTAGGGTTTGTGGCAGCCTTTACACAGGTGGCAGAATTACGCCTATGAATGATGTTCAGTTAGCCTCATTGCGAATTCAGGAATATTATAGCCTGGGCGCTATATGACCTCACCAGGTTGGTGTGCCCCAAGATACCTTTACTTAACCCGCGCCCCACCGGGGTCCGGCGCCACCTTCGCCCTACCGAGGGGCCATCGATGGCCCCCTCTAACTCCGAAAATATGGGCGTTAGCGCAAATCTGCAAAGTGCACTAGAAAGCTCGCGTGAATTCAGTAAGAAATTACTTTACATGTTTTAGTGCTCAGGCCAATGGTTTGACCTCCAGAAGTCAAATTAGGTCAAGATCGGCTATTTTCACTCAAATATGCAATGATTAAGCAAACTGGGCATAACTCTTATGCTATGAGAGCTATTGAGGTCTGGTAAAGTACATTTGATAGGAAATTTTCAGCCCTTTTTCCGCTATGTGAAACGCAAAGACCTCCCGCCAGTGGTTTGACCTCCAGAGGTCATCTCGTGACCTGATATGACCTGAGGTCACGAAAGGTCAGAAAGTGACCTTGCCGTATATCAAACGAAATCCAGTGACAAGACAAACACGATGGTGTTTGTTTCAGCGCTCTAGCTTAATTAGGTCAAAAGGTATTATCGAAATACTGTTTTTGACCCCTGGTGACCTTGGATGACCTTGGAGAGGTCAAAGGGCAAATATGGCCCCTGGAATCCGTGACATTGTGTCCAAAAACGCTTTTCTGATTAAGCTGAGCATTTTAAATCGTTTTTGTGACCTTTAGATCATAAGACAGCTTTTCCCCATGCTTTCTCAATGGGAGAGGTCACTTCGTGACCTGACCTCAGGGCACGAAATCAAAAAATCCCAGATATACACTTTGTAGACCCCGGAGGGGTCATGAAGTGTAGGAAGTTTCAAATCGATCGATTTCGAAATGTAGCTCTTACAGAGCACTCAAGTTGAAGTGAGGTGACCTTGGTTGACCTCGTCTGGTGACCTGACCTTGGGTGATCCGGGGTAAAAATTTCAGGGATGATGGAAAAATGATGCCGTGAGAGGTAAAGCCCTTAACCGCGGCGCTGCGCCTCGTTGTTTTTCTGCTATCCCGGAAAAACCTTAGGGGGCCATCGATGGCCCCCCGCTGGGGCGAGGGTTAAAGGTACGTTGAAGAGGGATTCCTCCACGCCCGAGTAACGTCACACGGGCGTGGAGGAATTCCTTCACCATTGAGCAGTGTGTTAAACTGCTGCTAATGGCACTTCCTGCATACAAATTTGTGAGAATACACGGTAATCAAATTTATCCCCAAATACAATGGATAAATATTTTATTTTCGATTCTGGGCCTCTTTTTGCAAAATTTTGGATTTTTAACCATTTAATTTTCCCATGTTATATGCTACGAGGTGTGACGTCACATCCGGTGGTCTGCGCTTGCTGTTGGAGGGGTCGGCGGGGGCTGGAAGCGCCCACTAAACCCAAATAACTAACGAATATATTAATAATATTATAGCCTGGATGTTTCGTCTCAATGTAGGTACTATGTGTCGCATTATGTGCGCTTGGGCAATTGCCTGTATATAACAGTTAGAAGCCACAGCTTTCAGTGTTAGACATAAGGTCGGCGACAGGTTGCAGGTTTTTCCTCCCCTAGTCTTCCATTTAACCCTCGCCACGGTGGGCAGTATTTGAACACCCCCTCGGGTTTTTTCGGTGGCAAGAAAAAAACGGCGGAGCGAAACGCCGCCGTACTTGGCACACCTTATTCTTGATTTATTTTGCATCTTTTCCCAAAATTTTAAGCTTGGGTCTTCTCAGGTCAGATCACTATTGCAAGTCAAGTGACCTCACTTAAGAAAATGTTAAAATCGGCATAAATGAGAAATGCATGAGTCTATCGGATTGAACCTTTTAACACATAATGGCCCTACTGAGCTCCACAAAATATGTTCCAGGATTTTTCATATTGATGACTTACAGTCAAGTAGGACCATGACCTCTCCATTAGATATACATGGAAAAAACAGAAATTGGGCTGAATTCGTGTAGATACACCTGATAATACCTTCAAATTCTCCGGATCAAAGTGTCCTGGGTTCCTTTCCAGGTTCATGTCGCAATTTGTGACCTGTGACCTATAAGAGGTTATTTGGAGCTAAGGGGATGAGGTGGCTAAGTGGATAGCACCTTTGTTTTCTAAGCCACCGGTCCCGGGTTCAAGTCCCAGCGGAGCCTCTGAATAAGTCGATCTGATCCCCAAAATCCCTTCCAACAGGGTGAGAGTTGGCGACGCCGTATGACCCTGGCAGTTGGTGCGTCTTTAAACCCCAAAAATGATTATTATTACATCTGGAGCTACCTAACCAGTTTTCAGATTTGGGTCAATAACTTTGCGTGAAATGATGATACAGCTTTTATTTTCATACTATTGCGTTCGGATTGGTATTGCGAGTCAATTTATGTGGATATTGACTATGATAGGTCAAAAAGTGAACTTGACCTGACCTGAGGTCAGGTAATTTTTCATTTTGACCTAGTAGAGTCATATTATACATCATTCGATTCGGCGTGACGGAGGGAGCAAATGCTACTTAAAAATGATTCTAACTCAACGCTGTCAGATACTAAGAGCCCAACAACGTCCTTACTTCTAGAGCTCAAAATTTCAACATCTTTGACCTGTCATGATCTCAATATTGACCTGAGCCAAAAAGTCTTGATATAGTTTTGTCATGATTTGTATGAGCTATCCACCAGCTTTCGCGTTTTTTGCTATTCCAGATAAGGACCGAGATCAAGGGAATACCCCCACCAGGGCGAAGGTGGCTCGAAGGAGGCCTACCGGTGCGGTCAAGCACCGGTTAAGCAATAATCCTGGCAAAGACTACAACTGATGGTTTTTTTCGATTAGACTATTCTGCAATTAGACAGTTGCAATTTTGAATTCTGGCCTTGTATCTATCAGAGTGGATCTCCAATTAGCGACATCGTCAACAAACAGAGAGTAATTTATTTCAGGCGGTAGTTGTCTTGGCGAAAATATCATTGATGATCACTAAAAGACGATGGAGGATAAAATGTTACCCTGGGGTGTGCCTGGTCATGATATTCCAGGTAAAAACAGTGGACTTTGACATTTCTGTCCATAAAGAAGTTACAATGAATTTAGCAAGGTCACTTAATCTGCTTAACTTGTACAAAAAGTGTCTTTATGTACACGATCAAAAGCCGATTTAACATCTAAGAATGCAGCTATGGTTACTTTAATCCTGGATAAGCCATTTTGGATGTCACTGACCAGTTTGACCAGATTGTCAGTGGTGGCTCGCCCGCGGGAGAAACCTGATTGCATAGCATCAAGTTTCTTTTCGAGAACCACCGCCGTGGCGCAGTTGGTTAAGGCGCCTCGGTCCAGTGTGGGAGGTCCTTGGATCAAAGCTGACCTCTGGCAGACTTTTCCTCGACCGCCTCCTACCCAGGAGATGGCAGTACACTGGGTAGTGCCCGCCTTGACTAGGGACTTCCGCTGACCAACCAGCGCCCTTGTTATTGGGAGCACGGGCTTGATCTGCCTTTAAATAGATCCACCGGTCCGGTGGCACCGCCCGAGGGCACGGCCTCGCCGCGTGTCACCGGAGCAGTCCTCTGTTCCGCCGGGTCCGAGAAATCGGGATAGCTCCACTGCCTGGTACAGTGGGGCGTGTGACAGGAAGCGTGCGGACATGACTGTCCCGCAAGGGTGCCGATAGCGTAAGCCCCGCTGCCGTGTACATGGTGTGTGTCTGCTTGTGTGTAGTGCAAATGTGAAAAATGTTCCCAGGTTGGGAACGCAAAAATATAAAAAAAAGTTTCTTTTCGAGAATTTCGTGAAGTCTTACGTTAACCATGTGCTTGAAAAGCCAGCTAGCACAGCCAGTGGGCGCAATAGGGCGATTACCTTTAGAGTCTGTTTTTTCTTTGCCAGGTTTTTGTAGGGGAATGATGATGTTTTCCCGTTACGTTATGGGGAAAGAGTGACTCAGAAGCATGTTGCTAGTAGCCGAAAGCAAGTATTTTAGTGCTGTATGACTGATGTGCCTGAAGAAAGTGTTGTAAATGTTGCGAGTCGTGCCTTTTATGGAATTGATAGATTATTGCCAGTTGTATTTTAGTGCCAAACACGCCACATGATTTACAATACAACGTACGTACATAAAACCAGTCCAAACCGTCGTCTACAATGCTCTACTTCTATAACCCAGGTCCTCATGCTGTGGGTGGGCAGCCTGCCCGACCCTGCCAGCGGGCAGCCAGCCCGACCCCGCGGCCGGGCAGACAGCCCCCGAGCCACCCCGCCCGGCTGACCGCCAGGCTCAGACTCCCCTGTGCTCGGCCGCGACCCCGTGGCTGATTGATTGATTATTGGGTTTTAGGGGCGCGCCAACCTGCAAGGTCATATAGCGCCCATAACACTTCTCTGCAGTCAAAGCTTATAAATTTGTCTATCTTTAAAGGAAAGTAAAGTCTCGTCTACAGTGAACTAATATTTACATTAAAGAGTGACTCTTTCACATCGTAGTTATGATTCTCACTGCACGGATGCATGGTCACAGATTCAAACAGGCTTACCGCGCCGGCAGGCGCTCGGCGCGGGGCGCCGGGGCATCACTTCCGGCGCCCACCCCGCGCCAACGGACCCAGGGGCCCGGGGGCGCGGGGGCAGCCTAGACGCCGGACCCAAGCCCGACGTCTAACGGAGGCCCTCCCCCGTCGCTCCGAGACTTGAAAGGCCCCGGAGCGAAAGGGAGGACCCGCCAAATCGGCGCCAGGCGCCTATCAGCGCGGTTGACTACCACAACACACGCTTTTAACCAGGATCAAATATTATCGTAAAGTCAATGTCTCTAAGATAGGACAGCACCCGTTCAACCATACTGGAGTCACGGCCGATCAATTCTAAAAGTGTGGACTCCTGCCGGTGCACGCCAAAATGCAAAGACCTGCGTCTAGCATATTCCGGACATGAGACCAGCACGTGTCGGACCGACAGGGGCGCCGCACATCGCTGACATTGTGGTCGAGGTTCGCCGCATAACAGATATCGGTGAGTGGCCAGCGTCTGGCCAGTCCGCAATCGACACAACGCCACCTCCTCACGGCGGTTAGGCCGCAGCGAGGATGGCCACTCACCGATCTCAGGTTTGATAACTTTCAACTTGTTATTTATTATATTATTCCATTGTTCTTGCCATACACTGCGAAGGTGGGTACATATATATGGGTACAAATCTCTAGCGGGGATTCGTTGCGCACGCCTGCAGGGCCTACGGGAAGCACGTCGGGCCGCTGCGTCTGCCACTTCATTCAATTGTATTCCAACATGACTTGGGATCCAGCAGAGTGTTACATACTTTCCCAGTCTGGCAAGGCGGGTTAAGCGCAGGACAATGTTTAAAACAAGTCCATCACTTGGGTTGAAACCACTCACAGCTTGAATGCTGCTAAGGCTATCGGTGAAAATAACGTATTTCGTGGCATCACTAACTTCGATAAAGCATAGAGCCTTATCCAAGGCGGTGAGTTCAGAGGTGAAAACCGATGCAAAAGATGAAAGTGAGAAATTTCTTGTTACTGTATCCGTAACAAAAGCGCATCCCACTCCAATATCAGTTTTTGATCCGTCAGTGTAGAACGACACATGATCTGCATACTGTGCAATGTGTTCGAGCGCCAATTGTTTAAATTCAGTAGGGATAGTATCGGATTTAGTTTTCCCTGCGAGAGTCATGTCGGTTTTTGGGCAGATAAGTTCCCAAGGAGGGATGTCTGAAAGCTCGCTATGAGTCACAACACTCGGCTGGATACCACTTTCGGCCGAGAAACGTTGGACGCGTACGCCCAGTGGGATTCCTCTTTGCACGTTCACAAACAGCCGTAGCATGTTCCGCGAAAAAACTGCGTCATATGTTGGGTGTGACGGAGACTGAGCCAGCTTACAGGCGTAACGCTGCCCGAGCAGGCGCCGTCGCAATGCGAGAGGTGGTTCATTTGCTTCCACCAACAAGCTGGAGCACGGTGTTGTCCTAAACGCACCTGTGGCCACTCGGAGTGCACTATGGTGAATCGTATCTAAACAGCGTTTAGCTGATTCCGACGCAGAATCGTATACAAAACAGGCGTAATCCATCTTGGAACGAACAAGAGACCGATAGAGAATGAGAAGTGTCTTCCTGTCCGCTCCGTACGATAGACGAGATGCACATTTCAAGGCATTCAATGATTTAAAACACTTGTCACGTATATTCCTAATGTGTGCGTTGTATGTCAGCCGTTTATCAAACGTTACTCCGAGAAACTTTGCTGTCGGTTGGAAAGTGATAGTTTTACCGCGCAACGATACCATAGGTTCCGGACAGGTCCTGCGCCTGCGACAGAAATGAACACCAGCGGTTTTTTCGGTCGAAAAATATAATCCATTTTTACTACTCCAGCGTTCCAGATGGTTCACGGCCAGCTGGAGCTGACGGGAAAGTGCCGGCGTTGTTGAAGCCTTTGCCCATACTGCGATGTCGTCCACGAAAATGGATGCCTGAATGGAAGGTGGGAGTGAATGTGTGACGTCATTTATGGCCAGAGCGAAGAGGCAGATACTAGAGACGCTCCCCTGCGGAATGCCTTCTTCTTGATAAAAGGTGTTTGAGTATGTACCACCTACTCTGACATGGAACGTCCTATCAGTCAAAAAATTTTTCATAAAGAACCCCATCTGACCTCTGATACCACACTTATGCAACTTTAAAAGGATACCATGTCGCCACGCTGTATCATAAGCGGCAATGGCGTCAAAGAAGACGGCTCCCAGGTGACGCCTCTCTTTAAATGCAATTCGCACTGAGGTGTCAAGTGATACCAAGTGGTCCACCGTACTGCGGCCTCTACGAAACCCACACTGGTTGTTATTGATGATGCCCCGGCTTTCCAAATACCAAACGAGTCTTACATTCACCATTTTTTCGAACAACTTGCACATGCACGAGGTAAGCGAGATCGGCCTAAAGTGCAAAGGGTCCAATCCAGATTTACCAGGTTTAAGGATTGGTATCACTATAGCCTCCCGCCACGCCGGTATAAATTCGCCGGACTCCCACATCATATTGAATGAGGCCAGCAGTACCCTGAGTGCGCTCTGCGATAGTGCTTTAAACATATCATTGTGAATTAAATCCGGGCCCTCGGCCACAGGGTGGAGCCCACGAATGGCTGCCGCTAGCTCATGCAAGGTAAAGGGCTTATTGTATGACAGTGTGCTGGTGGTTCCAAAATGTATACTTTTCTGTTCAGCTAGGGTTTTATATCGCATAAATGAGACATCCTCCCTAACTGAACTACAGCGCTGTGCAATCGCATTTCCTATACAGTCGGCTACTTCTGTTGGATTGAATATATTCCTACCACCAATCTGCAGAGTTGGTAGTGGTGTGGAGACCGACCTACCTTCGATACGGCGGATTTGACCAAACACTTGAGACAATGGCGTAAATCGATTCAGTTTACCTACGTATTCTCTCCAACATTTTCTCTTAGCTTGTTTTATTGTGCGCCTGCAGGCGGCTCGAGATTTCCGATACATATTTAAGTTTTGCTGAGTGGAATTTCGTTTAAACTGTCTGTAAGCGCGCCGCCGCTCTCGGACAGCGTCACGGCATTCCATGCTCCACCACGGTACCGGTGGTCGCCGAGGGTTTTTTGATGTTCGCGGTATAGAAGCATAAGCAGCGTCTCGGAGGATAGCTGTAAATTGGTCGACTGTGAACGGTGTTTGGGTTGAAAAGGTTTCCAAATAGTCATCCACGAGGGAGCTAAATAAGGACATATCAGCATTTTTCATCTTCCAACGTTGCGGTCTCGTGCCTAAAACAGATGTGTTGTCACAAGTCACTAAAACAGGGAAATGGTCACTTCCCATGGGGTCACTGCACACAGCCCAGCTAAACAGAGCAGATAGCTCTGGGCTGCAAAGGCTAAGATCCAATGCCGATTCCCGACCGGATGGAATAGTAAGATGTGTTGGTGCTCCGGTGTTTAAAATACAAAGGCTCACACCCTGGATAAAATGATCGAGGTGCCGACCCCGAGAGTTAATATCTTCACACCCCCAAGCGGTGTGGTGAGCATTAAAGTCTCCCAAGAGAAGGATGGGCGGTGGTAGCTCAGATATAAGCAAATTTAGTTCACGAGTGGGCATGTCTACCCCAGGGGGTAGGTATATAGAGCAGAGCAAAATCTGCCTTCGAGCGATATATATACGTGCTGCCACGGCTTGCAGCCGTGTTTGGAGAGATATTTGCTTTGCTGGTATATAATTATTGATTGCGAGAAGAACACCACCGTGGGCGACTGGGTTACGTTCTAAATCCTTTCGAAATATTGAAAAACCTGTAAGGGAGAAAGGGATCTCAGCTGAGAGTTTAGTTTCTTGCAGGCATATAGCTGCCAGTCCCCTGGATCTTATAAGAGACTGGAGATCCCCGGCGCTAGTGCGAATTCCACGACAGTTCCACTGCAGAAACGTGTTAATGATGGGGGTGGAAGTTAGGGTGAGCGCCTACCAGAGCAGCTACTTGCTATTTCCAGTATGGGCCTCCTTGCCCATAGGTTTTCTTTGGGGGCGCAGAGGGCACCCCACTTTGCCTGGGTTGAGACGATGCCCCAGGCCTAGATGTCCCTATTGATGCTGCTCGGGCTTTAGAAGGTTGTGGCTGGCCTGGAGGAGTCCCGGATGCCACACGTTTGGTGGGAGATCTTCCCCTAGTGCTATCCTCCCTCCGTGACCCCTCAAACTGCTTCCTGACAGCCGCAACCGACGTCGGCGGCGGTGGGGGTGGCGGAGGTGGCTGATTATCGGACAGAGGAGAAAAGGCAGGAGTAGAGGGCTGACCGTCAACAGAGATTTCAACGGGGGGCTGGACTGGGGACGGCAGTTGACGTCGCTTCCCACCCCTGCCCACCGTCGTCCAGCCCTCAGTCGCAGGAGGGGGGTCAGGCTCCGGTGTCGCCAAGGGCACCCTTTGCCTCGGAGTGGCGGGAGTCTCAGACGGGGTGTTGGGGGCAGGAGTGGTCACCTGCTCTCCGCCCCTACCCCAGCCGGGGCCACGGGCGGCGGGGGAGGGGCGGGAGGGATGGGTGGAGGAGGTGCCGCCTCCGGCTGTGATGTCGGGGCGGCGGGCTGGCCAGAAATGACCAGCCCCATCCTTCCCTGCCAGGCGGATAAAGTCCGCCAGGGTCAGGGAACGGATGACCTCCTCCGGGGTCATCCGCGGTGTCGGCGTCCTTGAAGACGCCGCTACGGTGGGTGCTGTACTACGTACTGCCTCTGCATAAGAACTCCGAGGGTGGGAGGCCTCGTAGGTATCCTTTGCAGCTCTGAATGGGATGCGCTTTGTAACCATAATGGAAAGTATTTCTTTTTCTGTCTTCATACGTGGACAATTTTTGTCGCCTGCTGAATGGGGTCCCTCACAGTTTATGCAAAACATTTCACGTGCATCGCATTCCCTTCCATCGTGCTCGCTTGTTCCGCATCGTTCACACACTTTCTTTCCTTTGCAGAATTTGGCTGTGTGTCCGTAGCGCTGGCAGGAGAAGCATCGCATTGGGTTGGGGACATAGGGTCTAACTCGGACTTTAACATAACCTACATTCACATCTGTTGGTAGGTCCACACTATCGAACGTCAATATCAAAGTATCTGTCTCCTCAAGGATCCCTCCTACTTTTCGTCGTACTCTCCTCGCTTCCACTACCCCGCTTTCCGTGAGTCCATCTACTATCTCCTCTTCAGAAACTCCTTTCAGATCAAAACATGTAATGACACCCTTTGAAAAGTTCTTAGTCTTGTGTGGTACGATAGTGACATACACAGTTACTACTTTCCTCTGGCCAGCCTCTCGCTTTGTGTATCTGAGTTCGGTTATATCAAGTGCACGCTGTGCGTCTGCAGAACTACTGAGCTCCACCTCCAGGACACCGTCCCGAAGGCAGCTACATCGCATCACCTTACCCAGTCGGTCGCATGCCTCCTTGCGTTGGAACGGTGAAAGTGACGATAGGGTGGAGTCCACACCCCGAATCATCACAACTCGTGGATGGGAGGGCTTCGGAGTGACCCTTTGAGAGCCGGCAGTTTCGTTCTCACCACCCCGATGGGGGAGGGGAGGGGAAGGGTTTGCGGTGTTGAGTGTATCCATGAGAAAGTTATTAAATTCAGCCAGCCACGTGCGCCCCCCTTCCGACGAGGGTGCTACGAGGCGAGACGACGCACGGGCTGGCTATACGGGGGGAAACGCCGCCGTTACAGAGGGGGAGAGAGACTCACCAAACCCCCCTGCCCCAACGACGGTCCCCCCTTGCACCTAGCCTAGACGACCCCGGGCGGGGCCCGGACACCCCACCCTCCCCGGGTGAAGTTGGGACCTCACCCAAGGAGGGAGGGGCAGCCGAGCCCCACCAAAGGCCGACAGACTTTTACAATGCTGCTTCTCTTGTCGATGCCCTCAAGAGTTCCCCGCCCTTGCGGAAATCCAGACCAAAGTAGAGTGTTGCTAGAGGACGACGAACGAACACAGCGCCTCCCTCAGCTCAGCTACCAGGACTCCTTCATCCCGGGGTACGGGTCGGTGCGCAGCTCACCTTAAAAGACAGGCGCCCTCGCACGGCCTCATCGGAGCAGGCGACTACCACCTGCTCGTCACAACTGATTCCCGGCTGGTCCGAGAGAAGCGAGCCCCCGGCCCGCAGGGCCGGCGATTAGAGGGATCCAATCGCCAGCCACACGAGCCGGAGGCCCACATACACCCAGACCATCCAGGAATCATAGGCACGTGCAAGGACGCCCATGATACTGGGATAATGTGGGTAACTGGGAAGTTATGAGTTGGAAAAGGAAGAGGGTCGGTCTGTGCTGTCCAGCCCAGACACGCGCCGCATGCGACCGAGGTGTCCACACTCAAGACGAGCAAGAGTGCACACACCCCCGCCACCCGCGGAGACACGCCGGGCCAGACAACGCAGACAGTGGGCAGGAGGGGTGTTTAGGAGTGGACAGAAAGGATACGGGTGGAAAGGCATGGAGAGACAAGGAAATAAGGAAAGAAGAGGAAAAGGAACAAGGAGTTGGTGGGATTTGAATTTAGGAAGGCCAAGAAAGGATGAGGATGGCAGTTTCGATTTAGCCTCTCGCCCGAAGGCGGGAGGCGAAACCCATCCTGCCAACTGGGGTCGCGGGTGTCGTCACATCCCGTACCCAATTATCCATGTGCCGGACCAGTCAGCAGGTGCCAACTAGTCCAGCAGATGAAAATCGGTCCCCCTGCGGGGCGCGACCCCGTGGCGTCGCTTCGTCCCACGGCCGGCCGACCAATCAGCGCGATAGCTCACCACCGAGCATAACGCGGGCATGAGACTCCTAGATGACCTAGAATTCTATAAGGTCACTTTGGGACCCGCTGCTACGGGTAGGTGGTGCTGTTTGGGAAGAAGCGTCGCTTTTTCCCATTGGGTGTAGAGTAATTTCGTTTGTGTTGCTAACGATTTTTTATTTTATTTTGGCCTGAGTGGCAGCCGTTCTACCCTGAGGGGACGAGCTGCCTGTCTTCAGAAGCCCCTCGTCGCCTACCTTTGGCTCCGCCTGGGGAGGTGCGCACCAGTGAATGTAGGTCTTCTAGGGCCTGGGAGTGAAGGATACGCGGCATTTACAGGCACTTGGGAAGGGCAGCGTTGCCACCCCTCCGCTGGTGTTCAGATCTTCTGTGCGTGAGGGGCGGAGGGATTTCCAGTCGGAAGACCTGGTGGCTAACTAGTGTGGGTGGGACTGGCTGGAAGGCCCTTCCAGTCTGTATTTGGTGTCAAGCTCCGCTACCAACAAGTGTCTGCACCGCGTAGCACGGGGCGTGAGGCGGCGAGGATGGTTAATCTTAGGGGTGCCATAATTAGTGGCTCTATTAGGGTTCGGATGCAGCAAACAACGCCTGCCCCGGTGGATTTCTGACCCACTTTTGCAATGGTGGGGCGTGTTCAAGCACCCCCTCTCGAATTTGGCACCTATGCGGGATAGCGTATAAATGAAAAAGGTGGTGAATAGCTCATACAAATTCATGACGAAACTATATCAGTCACTTTTTGGCTCAGGTCAATATTGTGTTCATGAGAGCCAAAGTAGGTGACATGGTATATCAGAGTTTCTGGGCTCTAGTGTCCGAGAGAGTTGAGATAGGATCAATTTTTAGGCACCAATCGCTTCCTCATTACGGTGAATCGAACGATTTATTATATGACTATACTAGGCCGAATTATAAAAATGACCTGATCTGAGGCCAGGTCTAGCAGACCTGAGGATCCGATCTTAGCACAGACAATATGCAAATCAATCGACTCCCAATAGCAATGCAAACCTATCTGTATAAAAGTAAAAGCTTTATTGTCATTTCCTGCAAAGCTTTTGGTCCAAGTCTGAAATTCTGCTTAGTAGCCCCAGATGACCTCTCCGAGGTCACAGGTCCCCCAATGGGGGCGAGGGTTAAGGAACTGAATGAGAGTATGTATGTACAGTGTATATGAGTATGTACATTCGCACTGATTGGTAGGTATTAGTGTCGGTTGTCTTAAAAATATATTAAAAACGATTACACTTCTCGCAAAGGCTACGCCACTGGTAATGTATTGTTACGATATCTTTAAATATGGGCCCATACGAACTGCATGAGACGTCGATTTTGAAAATTAATGAAAAAAATGTTTTCGTTGTTGCCGGTGATTTTCTGTGCTTTTCACAATAACTTCCGATCGTTGGACTCGATGTAGTATTTTTTCACGTCGCTTCATGCTTCCAGTTAAAACGCAGCAGGTGAGGCAACAATGGTGTCGGCAGGAAACATCACTTGCGAGATATTTCGCAAAAGCGACCGCCGCCCAATACTTATCAACCGGTATGGAACCGGCTATACATGCCCTCAAATGAGAGGTGGAAAATGTAACCATTTATTGCACCAGAAACAAGCGAGGGCTAGATTCAAATTCATAAGCAGTGTTTCATCAAAAATCAATCTTCCTTCTCCCACCAGGTTCGCAGACCGCTGATTACTTGTCACGTGACAATCAAGTTTCATAACATCGTTTGCTATTTAACGTTATTATGTACAAACTTGAATCCCTCCTCTAAGATTACACCTTTCAGAAATGCACTCGTAAGACCTATCACAACGTGCCATAAATAGCTTGCGGTCGGTGCATCGCATTGGTAGTTCAACGCCTTCAATGAGGTCGACAGGGGCGCAGTACTGTCCTTCAGGGCACTCTTGACCAGAATTAGTCCCCACTGTGGTGCACATGTTGACGTTGACAGGCGACGGAGGGCACATTGGACACGTTATTGGCTCTGGACACGTTGTTGGCTCTGGACACATTGTTGGCTCTGGACACGTTGTTGGCTCTGGACACGTTGTTGGCGCTGGACACATTGTTGGCTCTGGACACGTTGGACATGTTGTTGGTGGAACTGAGGCTTGTCCCTTTCCTAGCAGAGCAGCAGTGGTGCATACATTCCTCTCGAGCAGTTTCTTCAGGATTTCAGTGCCGCCAAAGAAATTGAGTAGGCGGCTCGTTCTTGGAGACAGCGGTTCAGAATCTAGCGCGCAAGATGGCTTTAAACGAGTCATTACTCCGAATGCAACAATAGCCGCAAAGATAAACCTCATGATTCCCTTTCTTGTCAGATGAGAAGTCGCGGAGTTTCCTACGATGCACAGTCCCGGGAGAAGTGCAAAGTCAGTATGAGCTCAAACTACATTGGAGGAGCTTTATAGCCACAGAAGCTTTCTAATATACAGCCTAGCAAGCATGTTTAGCTGCAAACTCTGCATTTTTACAACAGGTAAGAGCAACCAGTTTACTTGCACGGCACCCAGATTTACGACACCACCCGTCCGCTGGTGTCCAGGTCTTCCAGGCGATTTGCAGTGCCTGGGGGGGGCGGGGATTTCCAGTCGGAACACCTGGCGCCGAACTAGTGCGACGTGAACGGAGAACGGAACCCAGGATACTACGGTTTGGAAAATATTGAGGCATTCTCAGCTGTATCCACACAAATACAGCCTAATTTCTGTTTTCTCCTTGCGCTTTCAATGGAGAGGTCATGCATGATCTGTATCTGACCAAAGATCATAGACATAAAAAATACCGGAACATATTTTGTAGCGCTCGGTGGATCATTGTGTTGGGTAGAAGGACTCTGTTCTTATTTATACCATCTTCAACTTTTTTGGAGGTGAGGTCAGGTTGGAGTGGAGGTGGCGCTGCGGGGCGGCACGTGGTCTATTTAAGCAGCGGCACCGGGTGGTCCTCTCGTGGTGGTGGCCGGCGTCGGGGCTGACTGTGCGAGCGGTGCGTGTTATAAGCACTCGTGCTTTTGCACCAATTGCGAATAATTACTGAAAACTTTTGTATGTTTCATTATGAAAATATATGTTTGTCTGTCTGTCTGTCTGTCACTTGACCTGCACTGGTAGCCTGACCTGAGATGGTCTGACCTTAAAAATTTGGATCTCTAACAAGTTTAGCAACGAATAGGCATAGAGAAATAGGGTCTAACTGGGTAGACTCAGTCGCTAAGTTTAACACGCGCATTGACGGGGGTCTGAGCCACCTTCGCTTTGACGGGGGCGGGTACCCGCCGCCCCCCTAAGATCTCGAGAACCACGGTAGGTAGCGAAAAACGGTAAACGGCGTTGGATAGCCCATCCACTTCTCCATCGAAAATATTTGAACTATTTTTTTCAGGTCACATTTAAGGTCACGAGAGGTCAAAACATGTCGTCATAGGGATAACATGTAAATTACGTTTTTCGGCCATTATATCTGAACAAGTAAAGATAGAGCAAAACGACTGGAACCATATGAATCCTCGCAGGAAGCCAAATCGAATGATATATAATATGACCTTGCTATGTCAAATTAAGGATTTGACCTGACCTGAGGTCAGGTCAGGGTCAAATTATATAAAATGCATATAATTAGAACTGCAGAGCCAAGGCGAGTCTAATGCAGCTAAAATAAATGTTCGATCAACATCCGTTACTGAGCTATTCAGTAAAAACCATTTTTCCCATGTATTTCCAATGGAGAGGTCATGCCCCGTACCTGACCTTAGGTCATCCATATAAAAATACCGGAACATATTTTAGAGAACTCGGTGGGGCCATTATGTGATATGAGTTTCAATCGGATAAGTTCACCCTGCTTCGACTTATTCTATCTTAAACTTTTTTGAGGTCAGGTCACTTGACCTGTACTGGTGACCTGACCTGAGATGACCTAACCTTGAAATTTTCACAGAAGATGTAAAAATGATGAGGAAAAAGGTATGCGAAGTACGGTGGCGCTACGCGCCGCCGTTTTTCTGCTATCTCCGAAAAACCCGAGGGGGCGAGTACCCGCCCCCCCGTCAATGCGCGTATTAATTTGGCTGCAGTCACCTCCGTAACTTTATGTCGAAGGTGACAATGCAACGGTGATCTCTAAGGCGAGGGTTTTTTTGCGTCTTTTTGTGGGAGGGGGGTCAGCTTTTCTATCGCTAGCACACTCTGGCCCTCGAAGTCAAAGATGTGGTCGATGTTTACATCTAATAAGTGGGAATTCTCCGGGGCATAGATGATGCCCCGTTAAAAATTAAGGGAGTGGTATAGGGCGAAGATGACGGGTTTGGATCTACACGTTTTAGCAGCCAGCAGGGCTTTGGTGGATTCTGGGTTGGTGGTTTTTACAAGAACAGCCTTCTGATACCTGGTAATATCGAAACTACCTTTCAATTTTTGGCTGATGGCCTTATTTAAACTGAAGGTTGATTCCTTGGCCAAGTTTAGGTTGGCGGAAAGGTAGCGGCCAAACAGCCAAACTCCGCTTGGCAAGTTGGCTTTATTTTTGACGGGGCTGGAGGTGCGGAATGACGCTTTGCTGGAAGCCATAGTGTGTTTGGGACCAAATACGTTAAATCTTTGATCAAAATGAAGCTTTTGCTTTGCTAAATGATAGACTTTAGTTAGATAGGCTTTAGTTTGAGAGCTATTGGGAGAGAAGAATTTCTGGTAGTCGTATCAGAGAGGGCAAATTTTGCAAATATAGCTAGAGCTAGTGGGAGAATTCACTTAACTGGGTTTCTTAGTGGGGTTTTATTCTATATCGGGAGAGTTTGGAAAAAGCTCCTAACTTAATCTGGCGTTATAAAGTTCTATCCAACAGGATGACACAGTCACAAATCGGGGGGATTTAACCCGCACCCTGGTGGGCCTCCGAGGCACTGCGCCCTGGTGGAAGGTTTTTGAAGAAACGCTTGAACTCGGCCCATATTCGGGATGGCAAAAAAAAAAACGCAAACGCTAGTGGATAGCTCCTACAAATTCATGAAGGAACTATATTAGTCACTTTTTGGCTCAGGTCAATATTGTCGTCATGACAGGTCAAAGAAAGTGGGATTTCAGCAGAGTTTTGGGCTCTTGCGTCTGGCAGAGTTGAGTTACGATCAATTTTTAAGCATCATTCGCTTGTTCTTGTCACAGTAAACGCATGATGTAGAATGTGTTTATACTAGGTCGAAACATAAAAATAACCTTGACCTTAGGTCGGGTCAACGACACTTTTTAACCTAGTATAGTCAATATGCATATTAAGCGACTTGCAATAGCAATCTAAACGCAATGATATCAAAACAAAAGCTGTTTCATCATTGTATACAAAGTTATTGACCTAAGTCTAAAAACTGCTTAAGTCGCCCCAGATGACCTCTCAGAGGTCACAGGTAAAAATATTGCAACAGGAACCTGGAAAGAGGCCCATAATACTACGATTCCGAGAATGTGAGGGTATTTTCAGGTGTACCAACATAAAAACAGCCCCAATTTCTCTGATTCCCATGTATTTCCAATGGCAAGGTCATGGTATATACTTGCCATGATGTCATTGATATGTAAAATCCCGGATTATATGTTGTAGCATTTGGTGGGTCCATTACATGGCATCAATTTCAATCCGATGGATTCAACAAATTTTTACGCATACCACCTTAGACATTTTTTGGGTTCTGGTCACTTCACCTGCACTGGTGAGCTCACCTGAGATGTCCTAACTGTAAAATTTTGGGAAAAGTTGCAGAATTGATTAAGGATAAGGTGTGCCAAGTACAGCGGCGATTCGGCGCCGCTTTTTTCGCGCCTCCGGAAAAACCCGAGGGGGTGTTGAAAACCCCACCGGGGCGAGGGTCAAACTTCATCCCATTGTGGCAGAGCCATTGAGAGGCAGAAGTGAGGGCAGCCTCCATGCGGGTGACAATCAAATGTAAATCACGGTTCTTACCGCGAACCAAGAGACATGTATCATCTGGATAGCAGACTGTCGTCACTCCCTCACCGATATACGAACTCAGAGCGTTGGCCAAAAGTGAGGAGAGGATAGAAGGCTCCTTCCTGAAAAATACCAATTTTGACATTTCCAGTTTCTGACAACTTTCGACTCTCTGCTCTGTCAACGCAGCTGGTTGTAGGGGCATCCCCCATCAAAACTTAACACCAAATATCGCCCTCAATTCGGAGGTTCAACCCTGTAGAGTTGGAGGGAAACCTCTGAATCTGGCAGCACTACTCCCGCTGCTCTGTGCAGAGGTGAGAAGTGTCCCACACATTTCCGGTGTGTACTTATTACTACAGTTCGATGACATCATTGCAGCAATTCTACACCTATGCCCCGCCTGTGCTAATTCGTTACCCCATCCTATCTCGGCTTATTAAACCGGATTCAACCTGGAAGACTTACAAAAACACTATCTACGGTTCACTCTAGCTTTTGGACCGTCCAAAGTTCGGACTTAGGCTCTAGCTATAAAGCGAGACAGTGCCTAATGATTGCTAAGAGTGCCTAATAATTGCTAACAATGCCTAATAATAGCTAATGAGGTGTACCGATACACTAGCCTTGAATGTCACAGAGCCTAGCTACCTCACATCAAGCTGCCGGCTCTTCGCCTTACTGCATCGCAACGGCCGTTTAATTACCGGGGGACGAAGATCTGGAATGAGTTGCCACCGCCCGCCGTAACTGCACTATCACTAGCCAGCTTTAGAAAGGTGGTCAGAGAACAACCAGTTGTCAGTACTTAATTACCGGATTCGTGCCACTTCAACGTAGGCGTTTCGTGTGTCTTGCTTTATTGCCTGTGTGCTGGTTGGTGCGCTGTGTGGGAAAGTGCATCTTGTCAGACGATGCCTGAAATACCCAATGACATTTGGATGAAATCGAATATAAGAACGAACGAACATCCTGCTGGCCTCGACTGGCGTCCGCCGCTGACCGGACAGACCTGTCCGGTTCCGGCGCGTCTGGAAAATACAGCAGCCGAGCGATGGTCGCGGAAAGGGCTCACGGCCGCCCTGCAGGTTAGGTTATCACTGTACTCATGAACTGTGGACGTTTCAAACTGAACGCAAAGTATCTCTTTGCACTTATGACCTTGTGACTTTTTGAACACCGCTTCTCTGACCTTTCTGCATTTTTTAACGTGCTGCACTTATGAACTGTGGGCAATTTGAACGTGCTTGATAAACCTTACCTAATCTAATCTAGGTTTAGATAAAGCTAACCTTACCTAAACCCCATAGAGGTTTTTGACGCATCACTCTGTCAAAAATAAATCAAGGCTTATGTCAGACACCGACACTGCCGGTGGAAAAAAGCAGAGGTTAGTTTAAGTTAGGTTAACACGCGCATTGTCGGGGGTCTGAGCCACCTTCGCTTTGACGGAGGGGCGGATACCCGCCCGCCTCCCCCCTAAGATCTCGAGAACCATGGTAGGTAGCGAAAAATGGTAAACGGCGTTGGGTGGCGTCCCGTCCACTTGTCTATCGAAAACATTTGAACCATTTTTTGCCAGATCACATTCAATTTTTTGTCAAGTCCCCCCGTCAATGCGCGTGTTAATGATGTATAATATGACCATACTAGGAAAACAAACGACCTGACCTCAGGTCAGGCCGATGTCACTTTTTGCTCTAGCATAGTCAATATGCTAATCAAATGACTTGCAAGAGCAATCCAAACGCCATGGTTTCAGAATAAAAGTTGTATCATCATTTCATGCAAAGTACCTAATTGACCTAAGTCTGAAAACTGCTTAAGTAGCCCCAGATGACCTCTTAGAGGTCACATGTCAAAAATTGAAAGATTAATCTGGATAGGGTCACGGGATACTAGGTGTGGAGAATGTGAAATTATTCTCAGATGTATATACACAAATACAGCCCAAATTTGTTTTCCAATGTAGTTTCAATGGAGAGGTACTTGAACTTAGGTCATCGATATGAAAAGTTCCAGAATATGTGCTGTAGCTCTCGATGGGTCCATTCTGTGGTTTAAGTTTCAATCCGATGAATTTACCCATTTTGTACATATACCACCTTCAACATTTTTGAGAGTGAGGTCACTTGGCCTGCACTGGTGATCTGACGTGAGATGACTTAGCCTTAGCATTTTATAGAAAGTAGGAGAATTGATCAAGGACAAGGTGAAACAAGTGCGATGGCGCTTCACGTCGCCGTTTTTTCGTCCCGCCGAGGGGGTGTTCAAATCAAATATCCCCCCATCAAGGCGAGGGGTAAACTGCGCCCATGCTTGTGTTAACCCATTACCCAGGGGGTGCGGGTGTATGCAGGGAAAGGGGGGCGGCGTTCGGCTAACGCCACTGATGGGAAAATGTATCAAGCGATGATCACGTTGCAGTTTGAAGGCGAGAGCTGGAATATTGATGGAATCGACCAAAGACAGGGTGATCTATAAGTTTCACATTGTGACCCTGACCTTACTTTGACCTTAGGCTGAGGTCAAATAATTGCCTTTTAAGGTCATTTTATGCAACATTAAAATACCCGGATCATGTTTGTCACTATCATGAAAAAATTGATGATGTATCTTGTGTTCTAAATCTGTTAACATAAACCGTTTCGATAGACGTGACCTTTGATGACCTCTAGTAACATTGTTATTAGCATCTCCTGAACATAGATGGCAACTTGCAGATTTCAAAAGATGGTTTTTTCTTCATATTTTTGCATTCCCATTCCTGGGAGCATTTAGTGTTAGTAGCTTGTCTGATTCATAAAACGCACTCACACTATGTACAGAGCGGAAGTTTCCATCTGCCATTACGGGATAGCGACAAAGCACTCGGCGGGCTATGGGCTGTTCCGGTCTCCCCAAGCCGCAGCGCCCTGCTCAGGCTGAGCCCTCACATGATGGCCGCGGGCGGGAGACCAGACCAGTGGATCACTTTAAAGGCCGATCAGGCCCGTGCACTCACAAACAGGTACTCCGGCTGGCACGGCGTTGATTCCACTGCTGCGGCGCGCATTCCCCAGTGTGCCGCCAGACCGGTGGATCACTTTAACACCCGCCCTGCTTGGGTCCCTGGAATGACACATCCCGCTGGGAGGGGGGGCGTATTTCGCCCTCCCCCTCCGTATCTCATTTCCCAGGAAAGCTAAATAAAAATTACGGGCGGCGTTCGAAAGCTCTTGACGAGACCAAGAGAAAATATAGAAGCATTTTTATGTCAGGTCCATATTGAGGTCAGCATAGGTCATAGAAGGTTTCATAGGCTCACAACAGAGCAGTGTACGTTTACACCTCTAGATATTCATTCAGCAAAGTTAGAGCAAATATGTATGCATCAATGAATTTTTCTCCTCGTGGGGAATCGAATGATGTATTATATGACCTTGGTAGGTGACATTTTGAAAATGACCTGACCTCGAGTTAAGTCAGGTTCACAGGGTGACCTGAAATGGTCATGTTGCACATCAATCAACTCCCCCTGACAATATATGCACAATACAAGCAGAATAAGAGATGTATCTCAATTCATTCAGAAGTAATTGGCAAAACAATCACTGTATGCTCCTGTGACCTGACATGACCTTTGAGAGGTTAAATCGTAAAAAAATCAACTTTATCTTCAAGATCGGGGTAAGGATACACGGTGTGAGAATTTTTACCTTGATCTATCCAGTATTTACTGAATACGGGCCCTTTCAATTTTTCACCGTAGACTTATAATGGTGTGACCAAAGTTTTGACCCCACCTTAGGTCACAAACGAAAAAATTCTGGGACAGCAGATTTGTAAAACCTAATAACCTTATCCTTTTGTGAAAGGTTCAAACTTATCGGTTGGCAGATGTTCCTTAGGCGCTGCTTGAAGCTCGTGATTTTAGGTTTTGAGGTCGGGTCGCTTGGCCTTATACAGCTCCTTGACCTGATATGCTCTGACATAAAAAATTGGTCATATGCGTAAAATTGATCAAGAATAATGTGCTGTCAGTTTCGTTGCTCTGCGTTTCTTTGTTTTTGCGTTATCTGGGGAAAAACAGGAGAGAGGGGGCGAATTCCCCCAGCAGGGCGCATGTTAAAGGCCGATCAGGCCCATGCACCCACAAACAGGTACGCCGGCTGGCACGGCGTTGATTCCACTGCTGCGGCGCGCACTCCCCAGTGTACCGCCATCTCCTGGGTAGGTGGCGACCGCGAAGAAGGCTGCCATAGGCCAGCCTACGCAGAATGTTTCGGTTATAAGCTGACATGTATCCTTGCTTTCAGGCGGTGCCGACGTTCTCCGCTGCGACCACTGCAGCTACCATTGTCTGTGTAACGTTCCGACTCCGGGAGGTCATTACGTTCCGCATAACAGAAAATGGTATGACATTTTTATATCGAATGTAGTTTACCAGATCTCAATAGCTCTGATGGAATAAGTGTTATGCCCAGTTTTCTTAAAAATTGCATATTTGAGTGAAAATAGCCTATCGTGACCTAACTTGAACTCTGGAGGTCAAAACATTGACCTGAGCGCTTGATTGATTGATTATTGGGGCTTAAGGGCGCACCAGCCTTAGTGGTTATATAGCGACCAGATCAACTAAGGCCAATGCCTTTAATAGCCTCTTCCTGAATACATGTTTATGATCTGTTTGAAGTGGTCAGTTCTGCCGTAAGACAAACACTCGCTAAAAATGAAAATCTCCCACGTTCCTATCCCCATCACCAGCCAGACAAACAGTTACGTAGATTACACATCCACAGTAAAACGTCAGCACTCACCAGTAAGCTCCACACTCTGCACCCCTGAGCAGGGCAATCACCCTGGGTCATATATGACTGTGAAACATATAGCTCTGAGAAAATCGAGGATCTGGCTGATCATATCAGCATTCCTACCTATCAAATCAATCAATGTCAGTTCTTGTTCTCGAGGGCAAAAGTACCTGTCTCTTTCAAGGTCATAGTCAGGGCACGACACCAGTACGGGGCGGACTGAGAGCGGTTCCAGGCAGCGTCGGCAGAGTGGTCTCGCCTCCCCGCAAAGAAGATATCGGTGGGTCGCCAGGGTGTGACCAGTGCGTAATCGACAGAGTGCCACCGGCATCGCCGCGACGAACAGGGCCACTCACCAATCTCTGGCTTTATCTCTAGCAATTTATTGTGCGTATGCGTCATCCACCAGCGCTGCCAGGAATTCCGAAGGTGCAAAGAAAGATGGGGAAGTAGGTCTCGGGCCGGGATTGGTAGTCTGCGTGTACAGGGGCGGCTTGAGACACGCTTCAGGGCTGCGTCCGCCTTCTCGTTCCCCTCTATTCCCACATGGCTGGGCACCCAACACAAAGTAACATTTTTACCATCTTTGGCCAGACAGGTTAAGCGGAGCTGCATCTCCTGAACAAAATTGTCTTTAGAATTAAAACTCAGTAAGGCTTTGTTGTTGTTGTTTAGGGTTTTAGGGCGCCTCGACTACTAGGTCATTTTGCGCCCATCTTAGTGTAAAAAAAAAATTAGTGGTAGTCAGCAGTAACCATTCAAAACATATCGAGAATGAAAACTAAGTGGATCAGCCAACAACTTCTAATGTGACGAACCAATTACCCAACACTGACTAGGTCTCCCAGCTCCTGCCGTCGAACATTTCAGATACACACCAGGCTGTACGCGTGTTCCACTCTGCTGGTGGTCTGGCCATTCGTTCCGGGTATCCGAGACCCTTAGGCGGAGAGCGACGCACGAAAGTAGTGTCCCTATCCATGTAGGCCTCTCTGACTCTCGGCCCCGGATGCCTACCATCACTAGCGGGGGGATGGGCGCGGCACATCCTGCCATACGTGCTGGACGTTTCCGATACTCTCGATGGAGCCCGAGTGCAGCCTTGGTTGAAGAACCTCTTTTTGTACCCTCGGTACCGCAATTCGCTTTCCCTTTGAATCCCGAAACACCAAATCTGTTTCCTCTTCTCTGTCTTGGGATTTTCTTTCCTCGAAACGTAGGTTTGGAGAGGAGAGCCTGCGCTTTCCTTCACGGGTGCCTGTGCTCAGGTGGTCCCTGCCTGTTGCTTTAGCGGGAGGTGTTCGTGGAGGCGGGGGTGGTGGAGGGTACGGCGGCGGCATTAGCCCCGTGTCCCCGCGACCTGGAGATGAAACGGCTTCATCACGCTCCTTGCGCATACGACCCTTTGGAGGCGCCGACGAGGACCGCTCTGACCCATACCGCTTGGTAAACACGTCTGGGGGTGCTGTTGTGTTCGATTGTATGGGAGTCTGTGGTGTTGAAGATTTGTCGGTGACAGGGGTGGATACTGTAGTTTCTGGTTGTTTGTGTGTGGATCCTAAGCTGCGAGCCGCAGCAGGATGTACCTCTGTGCCTGAAGAACTAGTATCTGTTTGATTGACTCGTGCGCGTTTTGCTGCAGGATGATCTTCCCACTGTTTTGCGGCTTTCTTAGTCTCAGTCACTGGCTGTTCCCTACTTCTGTCAGCTCCTGCATTGTCCTTGGAAGAACCTAACCGTTGTTGTTGTAGTGTGACGTGCGCTACCGTTAGGGGTTCCTTGGCTGTGGATGTCTGAGTACCCCTTTCGGCTGTGTGGTTGCTCAGATCCTCTGGCTTCGAACATGTCACTGGCAATGACACGTTCTCTGTGAAGCATGTTTGGGTGCTCTTTTCAGCTCTGAGCCTGTTTGGCACGTCAGACTGGGCGTCATCGGGTGTGCAGGTGGGGGTAATAGTCTGTGGGGTCAGACCACCGGATAGACCCATGAAATCGCGGACAGATAGGTGCATAATGTCTCGCATGGTCGAGTCTACACTGAGTGATGACTGCAATCGTCCCGACTCACCCACGAGAGCGTCGCGGAAAGTGGAGCTCTTTGTGGTCCAAACTTCAACAGCTGGTTCGGATGAACCAAGAGACCTGCGGTGATTGTCTACTCGCGCTCCAACTTCTCCGGAAGCCGTACCCAGAACCTTAGCCTTCAGCTTCTCTCTCTCGGAGAGAAACCTGGAGCACGAGCGTGACCATGCCTCGTGGTCCCCTTTACATGCAGTGCATTTTGCTTTGTTCGCAGTGCACGCGGTGGAGGTGTGACCTTCCTCCGAGCACCTTGCGCATCGCTCTTTTCCCTTGCATGATTTTGCGACGTGGCCGTACCCTTGACACCGGTAACACCGTATTGGATCCGGAACGTACCGACGTACACGCACTGAAATCCAACCAATACGCACTGCTCGAGGCAGCTCCTTGCTGTTGAATGTAAGGACATAAGTGTTAGTGGCAACTAGCTCGCCGTCCTGCCTCCTGTTCATCCTACGCACCTTGATCACCCCTTGCTCCTCCAGACCAAACAAAACATCCTCCTCCGCTGCGCCCTCGAGCTCGCGGCAGGTAACAACGCCCAATGCGTTGTTCTTCGTCGGGTGTAAAGCTACAGAAACCGGTACCAACACCAAAGATCTATCTTTCCCTACAAAGCTGAGCTGCTTTGCCGCCAAGAGATCACACGTTTCCTTGTCCGACGACATGACAACTTCAAGTTTTGTTTCCGAGTGTCGATAAACATGGGTTGCAGTCCCGAATTTCGACACAGCCTGATTAACCTGGAAGGGGTTCATCTTGTGACTGCCCTCAAGAGTCACCATCAGAACTCTAGGAGAAGTTCTGTCCCCCGCAGGGGAGGAAGAACCCGTCGGTTGGACGGGAGTGTTGGAGGTTGTGCTATTTTGAGACGCCATAGTGATTTCATTTACCTTCGGCCCCCCGGGTTGCCAGCTGTCAATAGCTGGACCCGGGGGCTGGTACAGTGCCTACGGGGGCAGGTGCGCCCGTCTCAGAGGGGCGAGAGGTACTCACACAACCCCTCCGATCAGAACGCACCCACCCCCTTGACGCCATCAGCCCAGTGTGCCGGCAGGGCCATGAGTCGGGACGAAGCAAAACGCGGCAGCCCTAACGCAGCGGAGACTGCGGTCTACCAGGCGCGCGCAACAAGCCGGAGTCTCGCAAATCGACGGTTTCCGAAACCCCGGCCCGCGTCGCGTCCGGCAAGAGCTATCACAGTCCCCACCGCGAAGGGCGCCGCGCCGCACTCCCGAAACATAATCCCCCCTGCTCAGCTGGACCGAGCGACAGTGCCCGTAGACACTGCCGCGTAGCTAGGCCGCCCGCGGCAGCCTACGGACGGCTTACCCCCGGTTGGATCGAGATATCTGGGCCAAAGGGGGCGTGTTGGAGCCCTCGGGACTGACCCGCCCGAGGGGGACCTCAACCCCCCAGGATCCCGTCAACCTCGTCGCCGGGGCTCGAGATAGGCCTCGAGTGGGCGCCTTACACCCATAAAATGCCGAAGAAGGCAAATAACTGTGGGACCAATAACTGAAGCATAAAAAGAGGAAAGGAACTAAAAATACAGCCATACACAGTATATTATTACATCAATACATCAATACACTTAAAACACATTCAAACAAAAGGAGCATTTCAGGAGCCCTACGGGCTCGCGCATCAGACACCCCCGACGCGGGGCCCCTACATGACGCCGGGGGCATTGCGCAGCTCCAGTTTAAGAATATCGGCACTGAGGTATGCGATAAAAGTACACAAAGCAGATAAAACACCGCAGCAACAAGGACCATCTCGGAAAGTCACAGACTCCGCCACCAGAGAAAGCTCCAGGCATCACTCCAACAGTGCGGACACCATCGCCAAGCCCGCACCCGCACCACAACCCTCGACGGCGCGCACACAGCCCACGCACGGAGCGCGCCACAGATCGTAGCCCAGCGCGGGACGCAGCGCGAGCGGACGGACGGACGAGCGAGCGAGCGAGCAGGCGGGCAGCCGGGCGGGCGGGCGAGCGGGCGGGCGGGCGGGCGGACGGACGGACGGACGGACGAGCGGGCAGGCGGGCGGACTGGTGGGCAGGCGGGCGGACTGGCCGGCCGGCCAGCTGAGTCGCGACCCGGCCGGGGCGTGAGCGAGCCCACCGGCAGGTCGGCGAGAGCTAACGGCTCCCGGCAGGCCGGGGCGGAGTCATCCGCCCCACCCGGTGGCACACCAGGGCGGCAAAGCAACCGCTCAGCGGTGGCAAGCCAGGCCCCGGCCACGCCGGAAACACTGAAATGAGAGAGAAGTATGTAGTTACCAGGCGGAGGGATTAAGGGTTTTGGTTCATTGATGCTTTACCGAGACGGTTCACGGGAGAGTTCAGAGGCGCACAGTACAAATCAATTGTTATTTAACTTAGGATTTGGACAGGGGGGGTGTCGGAGGCGTGCCTGTTAGATGCCCCTAACTGCCAGATCAGAGCTCCGCGCAAGTTATGTGCCTGAGGTGCGAAATAAAGACCCAGTGCCGAGGGTAATCAAGAGGAGGAAGAATGAAAGCTGTAACAATGTATTTGAAATTTAGGTTGAAATTAGTAGGAATCCAGATATAATTTTCTTGCTACTTTTTTGAAAAACACTTTACTGGTTGGTATATCTGGAAGATTCCTTATCTTTGAGGCAACAATATTGTTCCAAGTTCGAGGGGCCGAGATAAAGAGGGAGAATTTGCGGTATACGGTGGAAGCAAAGGGTACTTGAAAGTGTTGGCTTCGCCGCGCAACTCTCCTGGCTACATTTACGTCGATCAGGTTTAATTGACTAGCCATTGGGGAAGGGAGAGAACCAAGCAAGAATGAATGCAAAATTTTGATTTTGCTAAATCCTACAATGTCATGAATTTTGAGGATTTGGTACTTTCTGAAAATGGGGCTACTATGGGCAAGTCTGTCAGCGCCATCAATCATTCTGACTACTCGTTTCTGAAGTAGATGTAGTTTATGTAATCTGAAGTCATAGGTACTACCCCAAATTTGAATACCATAGCTTAGAAATGGAAGAATAAACGCGTTGTACAACAGGAGAAGGAGCCTAGAATCCAGAATATGTTTGCAGCGATAAATAAGTCCAATGTTACGTGCAACAGTATTTTCAACGTTCTTTATATGGGTCGTCCACCTCAGATCCTCATCTATCTGCACTCCCAGGTACTTAGTTGAGAATTTTCTTTGGATAGGTGAGTCATTAATAGCAATATGTAGGTCTTGACCTCGAGTGGCTGAGAAAAGTTGGTAGGTAGATTTTCCAGTGTTAAGAGACAGAAAACAAAAAATAATCAACAAAATAAGAAAACAAAAACAAACAGGAGCTACATAATGGGAGGTGCAGGACAGATCTGACCCGATCCAATACGGTTACCGACCAGGTAACAAAGGGCCCGTAAGGCAATCATCAGCATCGCCGCGGACCTCATCACCAGAGCCACCGACGACAGACGCCGACTCTAACCGAAGGAAGTCGGAAGAGGCGGCGGCCGTCGGAGGGCTAGAAAAGATGTATCCGCGGCGATGCGACAAAGTGCCTCCCAGGGCTGACTGGGGCCCCGGGCGCGTCACACCCCGTTGCTCCAATCTTTACTTGCCGGACGAATCCGGCAAAGGAAGATCGGTGGGCATGCTACTCAGCGAGTCGGTAAAAATGACAAAATCTGTTTGGTCAGAAATATCTAAAAGGCACAGAGCTTTGTCAATAGCAGTCAGTTCTGCTGTGAAAACAGAAGCGAGAGGGGGAAGCAAAAATGTCCGAGAAGTTGTGCTGTTAACGAACGAACAACCTACCCCAGTGTCAGTCTTCGACCCATCTGTATAGAACATTGCATGTCGATGATATTGTGAAATATGCTCAAGAGTTAGAGCCTTCAATTCTTGGGGACTCATTTCCGATTTAGCACTTTGGGCGAGAGTCGTGTCCGTTGCTTGTGGGAGTATTTCCCAGGGAGGCATCTCTGATGGTTCGACGCGGGCAATGATTCGCTTTGTCACGGCACATTCCACGGCAAAATTCCGGGCTCTGACACCTAATGGGAGGCCTTCACTAACGCCGTCAAATAGGCGGATCAGTTGGCGCGAGAAAACAGCACTATACGTCGGGTGGTTCGGAAACTGCGCTAATTTATATACATATCTCTGCCCAAGAAGTCGTCGCCGCATGGCTAACGGCGGTTCATTCGCTTCCACGAGCAGACTAGATATCGGAGTGGTGCGGAACGCACCTGTGAAAATCCGAATAGCACTGTGGTGGATCATGTTGAGGCAACGCTTTACGGGTTCGTTTGCTGAATCATAAACAAAGCAAGCGTAGTCGATCTTGGACCTAATAAGAGCTCTGTAGAGGATGAGTAATGTTTTACGATCAGCCCCATATGATGTCCGAGAAACGCATTTGAGACAGTTCAAGGACTTGAAACACCTATCACGCAGGTTCTGTAAGTGAGCGTGATACGTTAAACGTTTGTCGAATATGATACCAAGGAACATAGCTGATGTCTGGAATGGAATAGGGCTACCTTTCAATGTTATGTTCGGTTCTGGGCACAAACGACGCTTGCGGCAAAAATGTACGCCTACTGTTTTAGAAGTTGAGAAGCACAGACCGTTTTGAGAAGACCATCGATCCAAGCTATTTACAGCGAGCTGAAGCTGGCGAGAGAGTGAGAACGAACCAGACGCCGTTGTCCAGATCCCAATATCATCCACGAACAGAGAACACTTTATCGTCGGAGGTATAGCGGCAGTAGCATCATTGATAGCTAAAGCGAAGAGCCCAATACTGAGGACGCTCCCCTGAGGGATGCCGTCCTCCTGGAAGAACAAATTAGAATATGTGCCACCAACTCTAACCCTAAATGTTCGCTCAGTCAAGAAGTTATTAATGAAAAATCCCATCTGGCCGCGAATTCCACACTGGAAGGCCTTTAAAACAACGCCGTGTCGCCACACAGTGTCATATGCCGAAACTACGTCAAAGAATACAGCACCGACATGACGTCTTTCCTTGAGAGCGCAGCGAATAGAAGTGTCTAAGGAGACAAGATGATCAGACTTCTTCCTTTGCGAAAGCCACACTGGTCATTGTTTAAAATGCCACGACTTTCTAAAAACCACGTAAACCGAACGTTGACCATCTTTTCAAACAGCTTACACAGACAGGATGTCAGAGAGATGGGACGAAAATGAGCCGGGTCAGATCCTTCTTTACCCGGTTTCAAAAGCGGCACTATGATGGCGTTTCGCCACTCGGTAGGAAATTCACCACTTTCCCACAAGGAGTTGAATGATGTCAACAGGGCATCCAGCGCGCACTGAGGAAGACATTTCAACACATCGTTATGGATGAAGTCAGGCCCCTCCGCTACGCTGCGTAGGCTCCCTATCCCTGACATGAGTTCTATTAGGGAAAAAGGCGAGTTACATGAAAGATTAACTGTTGTCTTGAAGTCAACTGGTCTTTGTTCCGACAGGACTTTAAGCCGCATGAACTGTGAATCCTCTCTTCTGGACTTGCAGCGCTCAGCAAAACCATTTCCAAGAGCGTTCGCTACCTCATCTGTGTCAGAAATTTCTCTGCCTCCAATGTTTAGCACAGGAAGAGGGGTTGACACAAACCTCCCTTCTATGCGTCTGATTTGGGAGAATACCTGTGTGAGTGGAGTTGTTCTGTTCAGCCTCCCAACAAAGTCACACCACGACTTTCTCTTTGCTAGACGGATGGTTTGTCTGCAAATCGCTCGCGCTCGCCTTAACTCAATTAAGTGGGATTGTGTGGAGTTGCTCTTGAAACGCCTGTAAGCCCTCCGGCGAGAACGGATCGCATTACGGCACTCGTCTGTCCACCAAGGTACCGGGGGGCGGCGCTGTTTGCCAGACGTTCTGGGAATGGACGCGTGGGCCGCATTTAAGAGAAGTGTAGAAAACTGCTCAATTGTGAGCACCTCCGCACTTGAGATGCTCTCAAATGAGCTCTCCAGCAAAGACCGAAATTTTGGCATATCTGCCTTCCGGAAGTTCCATCGTTGAGGCCTTTTTCCGAGTAATGCCGCGTTTTCACAAGCTAGAAAGGAAAATGATCGCTACCCATTGGGTCGCCGCCCACAGACCAATCAAAGAGGCTTCTCAACTGTGGACTGCACAAGCTTAAGTCTAAAGCCGATTCACGACCAGATGGGAGTGTAAAATGTGTTGCCGTCCCAGTATTAAGAACACACAGTGATTGTTGAGTAATAAAGCGCTCAAGGTGGTGCCCTCGAGTGTTTACAATATCGCATCCCCAAACAGTGTGGGGTGCATTAAAATCCCCCAGTAGGAGGACTGGCGGTGGGAGTTCAGACATAAGTGTTTCCAGTTGAGACAAGGGCACGTCTCGGCCAGGGGGCAGGTAAATGGAACATATAGTTATTTACCTAAGAAATAAGTTTACACGCGCTCCAACAGCTTGCACAGCTGTAGTAAGTATTAACTCTTTTGCTGGCACCATGTGGCTCACTGCCAAAAGACCCCCACCGTGGGCAACGGGATCACGCTGGATATCTTTACGAAAAATCTGGAACCCCTGCAGTGAAAATGGAATACCTGGTGCCAGCTTTGTCTCTTGAAGAGCTACTACTAAGTGGTGTTTAGCCCTAATGACGCTCTGGAGATCAGTGATATTGGTCCGAATCCCACGGCAGGTCCATTGTAAAATTGTGTTTATCTGGGGATGGATTGTAAAAAGTTGTTATTAACCAAAAATAGTCGGTCGCGCGTTGTCCAGCTGGGGGAGGGAAGGGGGCACCGCCACCAGAACTCCTACGATCAGGAGCTAGTGTTAGCGTTGGGCTGGGTCCCAACGATCGGGATCTGCTGCCTTTTGACTCGGTCTGCAGCCTCTGTCTTCTCCGAGGGCTCTGTAGCCCACTCGGAGAGGGGGTATCGGAGAGGCCACGTTTCTCGGGTCTGGTTCCCACCAGAGTTTCAACAGGAGGTTCCGTCTGGTTAAACTGAGGGCGCGGACGAGCAGTGGGGGGCCGGTCCTTGTGGTGATCGAGGTGCCTGCCGAGGAGGAGGAGGGAGAGGGGGCGGTCCCATTTTGGTTTTTGGTGCCTCGACGCGCTTGTATCGAGTCGCCTGAGTGCTATCTTCGGATCTGAGGGGAAGTGGTGGGTCGATAGATGGAGCTGAACAATTGGGTTTTGGCGGAGCACCTCTAGGATGTTTCGGTTTGCCTCCCTTTCCCACCTCTATCCATGGCTGCTCCCCGTCACTAGCAGGCCCAGTATCACCCTGGCCAACGCCGGGGTGCTCAGGCGCCACAGGAGGCCTCGGACGGACCTCCGGAGCTGCCGGTGGGACGGGCGTTGCGGATTCCTGTGCACCCACAGCAGGATAGTTCGATGCAGGAATCGAGACACTCTGTGGCTCACACGGCGGTGATGGAGCGGTCGGTTGGTGCTCAGAAGGTGCGTCTGCTCGCTCGGCAGAAGGCAGCAACTGCAGTAAAATTCGCAAGAGATCACCAACAGTCATGTCGAGCAGGTCTCTGACCTTAGTGCCTAGGGTGATCTGACTCAGGCCTACACCTATTGGAGACGCTTGTAATCGTGAGATGGAGGAGGAGGCTGCCTTGTCCCTGTAAGATACAGTGGGATGATTTGCCTCGTATAACCTCTTTGCTTCAGGGAAAGGCACGCCGTTCTTTACTTTGATTGATGCTATTTGTTTCTCTTTCTGGTATACGTTACACTTTCGGTTCCATGCCGCGTGATTCCCCTTGCAGTTCACGCACTTGTCTGGTGTCTTACACTCGCCATCGTGTTCTTTCTCGCCACATTTGCCACATCGCGCATCAGCCCGACAAGACCTAGCCCCATGGCCGAAACGATGACAGCGAAAGCATCTGAGAGGGTCAGGTACAAAAATTCGGACGGGGACCGAAGTGTACCCAACAAAGATGCGGTCTGGAACTTTCTCTGAACTAAAGGTCAACACCAATGAGTCTGTGTTTCCCAATCTGTGCACTTTTGTCACGCCCTCATCCTCTAACCCATCCATAATTTCCTTCTCGCTTAGGCCATGCAGCTCACGGCACGTAATAATACCTTCAGATCTCGGTTGGAATCTGAATGGCTGTACCTCAACTGCAACTTCACGCCTGAATCAGAATCAGAATCAGAATGTATTTGGAAACGTCCACACATTGGTAAAACAAGTAGGTGGTTTTTCACGTTTCCACGTCATATGGTAAGACATGGTAGGTAAAACTAACAAAACTAACGATAAAAGTTAAGGATAAAAGCATACCATAAAAAATAAGATCAGATCACACACAGGCACACGAACCGCGCACAACATACATAAAACTAGCGCTGACGAAAGCCTCCCCACTGCCTCTCTATTAGCAGGGCCCTCAAACTGGGTTTGAACGGCATGACCTTGCTGTCTCCCTCTCTGGTCCAGAACGTAAGATCAGAACACGATAATGCACGGCGCGCAGCGTCCACACTCTCATATTCGACAACAATCGAGCCGTCTCTCCTCTGCTGGCATGTTTTCGCTCGACCCCAAGCCTCAACCGCATGCTTGCGCTGGAAAGGAGTTAATTTTGCCAATGACATGTCTTTGCCTCTAAATATCACGCCAGGACTCGTAACATTGTTGTCGGTTCGGGATTCCTGCTGTATGTTGTTGGTGTTATTTGTTTCGGTATGTTTAAGGTTTTCCATTTATGATGTGTAAGTCTCCGCCATCCTATGGTTCCCAAAATGATGGAACGTGATGACTGTAGGAGGGGCGACGATGCCGTAGCAGACCCAGCAGAGCCAGCTCACATCCGGACCTGGCAGGCATCGCCTCCCCCTTCCTCCCTCAGCCCAGAGTAAACGCGGGTCCGCTGGACAGGGGACGCCAGGCGTTGCTGGCGTAGCTAGGCCGCCCGCGGAGGCCTCGGGCGGCCCACCCCCGTTCCGATCATGACATCAAGGCCAAAGGGGGCGTGTTGGCACCCGCTGCAATAGGCTCCGAGCAAGGGGAGCCTCAGCCCCCCAGGATCCTATCTACCAGTCGTCGGGGCATAGGCCGAAACACTGAAAGCAAGGATTCCGGCCTATGTGGGCGCTCTACACCCTTAAAACGGCAGCAGCACCTCAGAGATGAGGCTGCTAGTGCAAACTGAGCATCGGCAACGGAAATCAAATAAAGGAGTAGACAGAAACCAAATAAAATTAACTAAACAAGAGAACACAGGTAACCAGAAAACACGTCGCTGGAAAGGTGCTGGAAAGACCAGACCATAGCCAGCCACGGCACGACCGGGGAGACTGGAAAAATCTGGATAGGCAGGGAGTTTAGGACGGTAGGAATCAAGGAACGAAGATTTGTAAGGGTTTGAACTAAGGAAGGCTCAGAAAGGATGAGGATGGCAGTTTCGATTTGGCCCCTTACTCGAAGGCGGGGGCGAAACCCATCCTGCCAACTGGGGTCGCGGGTGTCGTCACATCCCGTTCCCAATTATCCATGTGCCGGACAAGTCAGCAAGTGACAGACGAGTCCGGCAGATGAAAATCGGTCCCCTGCGGGGTCGGAGCAGGCGACTTCCACCTGCTCGTCACAACTGATTCCCGGCTGGTCCGAGAGAAGCGAGCCCCCGGCTCGCAGGGCCGGCGATTAGAGGGATCCAATCGTCAGCCACACGAGCCGGAGGCCCACGTACACCCAGACCATCCAGGAATTATAGGCACGTGCGGGGACGCCCATGACACTGGGAAAAGGTGGGTAACTGGGAAGTTATGAGTTGGAAAAGGAAGCGGCTCGGTCTGCGCTGTCCAGCCCAGCCGCGCGCCACACGCGACCGAGATGTCCACACTCAAGACGAGCAAGAGTGCACACATCCCCGCCACCCACGGAGACACGCCGGGCTAGACATCGCGGACAGTGGATAGGAGGGGTATTTAGGAATGGACAGAAATGATACGGGTGGAAAGGCATGGATACACAAGGAAATAAGGAAAGAAGAGGAAAAGGAACAAGGAGTTGTTGGGATTTGAAGTTAGGAGGGCTAAGAAAGGATGAGGATGGCAGTCTCGATTTGGCCCATCACCCAAAAGCGGTGGGCGAAACCCATCGTGCCAACTGGGGTCGCGGGTGTCGTCACATCCAATACCCAATTATCCATGTGCCGGACAATTCAGCAGGAGCAGACGAGTCCAGCAGATGGAAATCGGTCCCCTGCGGGGTGGGGCAAGATCTCATTTTCCATATACTGACACAACCTAATGCACACCGGCCTGAACTAGGTATTTCCATACATGACTTCCTAACTACGTTCTTTCCCGCCGTTTCCTCTCATTGATAGGTTCCGTGTTGTTTTTTTCACTTCGTAGTAGAAGACGGCCGGTCTCGTCACACCTTTCGATGGCTCAGGGACGGCTGTTGCTCGGCATTTGGTTCGGTGTGCGTGTCCGAATTCATGCTTTGTGTTGGGAGTGATATTGAATGGAGTTTGATTGGGCCCAGTTCTCGGGGCTCATTTGAAAACACTCGGGTAGTAAGTGCCTTGGCCTTTTTTCACGAAGTGCTCCTCATCCAGGGGCTTGCAGGAGGCGTACTACGGTATTGGTGTTTTCCCAGAAGAGCTATCGGGCCCGTTTGGGTTTCCTGTTTTATATTATAGTTGCTGATATTTGTATATTCGTTGCGGGGGTCCACCGCAGAAAACTGGGGGGGGCACAGTACCCCCTCTGATGCCCAGTTCCTACGCTTATACCACTCAGTGGCCGCCAATTTATCTTAGAGGCCCCCAAGGGCCAGACCATAGCTCAGGAATCTAAATCAGTTCGCTCAGGGGCCCCAGACCAGTGCATTGGCTTCCCTACCAGCTTATCAAGAAACCACACATAAGCACAGGGCCAGATTAGCTTAGGGGCCTGGTTCAGCTCAGAGGTCCCCAGGTCGACTTGTGCAGGGTCTCAAAACAGTTCAAGGGGCCTGTTCCAGTTCACGGATCTCAGCTTAGCTCAGTGACTCTAGAACAGTTCAGGGGCCAAAGACCAGCTCAGGGCCCCTCTTGAGCACAGGGGGTCCCAGATTAAGTTTGGGGACTCAGTTCAGCTCAGGGGCCCCCAGATCATCTGATAAAGGGTCTCTTCTCATACCAGCTCAGGGGGCTCCATTCAAGCTCACGGCCCCCAGCTTAGCCCATGGATCCTAGAAGAGTTCAGGGCTCCCCATACCAGTTCAAAGACTCCAGTTAAGCACAGGGGACCCATCTTAGCTTAGGGCCCCAGCTCAGCTTAGGAGCCCCCCAGGGTGGCTTAAGTAGGGTCTCAGAACAGTTCAAGAGCCCATTCAAGCTCATGGCCCCCAGTTCAGCTCAGGGGCCCCAAAACTGTGCAGGGGGCCCCGACCAGTTCAGGGGCATCCAGTTACGCACTGGGGTACGAAGATAAGCTTAGGGCCTAGACTAGCTTTGGGGGCCAAGCTCAGCTCAGGGGCCCCCAGGCCGGATGAAATAGGGTCTCAGAACAGCTCAAAGGATCATTCAAGCTTACGGCCCCCAGGCCAGTAGCTGTAAAATCTTATAGGGGATCCCAAAACATCTCAGGGGCCCTCAGTTCAACACAGCTACAGCACATACAATACACAGCCACACCTAATACAATACAATAATACAATACAGGGGCCTATATTAGCTCAGATGACCAAATTAGCTTAACCCTTGCCCTGGTGGCGGGTACGAGCCACCTTCGCCCTGGTGGGCTAAAAAGACCCCCCACGTTCTCAAAAACAAAGAGAGCTAGAAAAAAGCACAAAACGGCAATCGAAAGCTCTTCGAAAATGATATGGAAAATACTTCAGTCATTTTTCTTGTCAGGTCAATATCAAGGTCACCAGAGTTCAAAATAGGTCAAAATCGCTAATATGAGGTGTACTACGAAAACCTCATATACCTCAGAACCTATGATAGCTAGAAACATTTTTCTAACACCATTCGAAAGCTCTTGAGATGCGCTTTCATTACAGTGGCATTCATTTTCATGTCAGGTCAAAGGCTAGGGAGCTACAGGTCACTAAATATTGGGCATATTCTTGGGAATGTCCATAGCCACCCATGCATAAGGGCGTTTACTTTTTCGCTAATAGCTTGCAATCCTCTCGTCAATACGAATCGAATGATATATGATATTGCTATACCAGGTCAAATTTAAGAATTTGACATGACCCAGGTCAACGGTCTGACCCAACTTGACCTGGTATAGTCATGATGTATATCATTTGATTTCCAGTGACTATACAAACACTTTGGTGACAAAATAAAAGCTATATCTTAGTTTATTCAAAATTTATAGAGAAAAACACCAAAAATGTTTATTTGACCTAAGGTGACCTTTTAAAGGTCACAAGTCAAAATTTTGGGCATCAGCTTCAGAAATGGGCTAAGAGCAAGTCGCAACCGATGTTTGAAGCTGATTCCATCCATACTTACTGAGAAAAGCTCATTTCGTGATTTTCCCCATGTATTTACAATGGGGAGGTCATGCTCTGCACATGACCTTAGGTTACGAATATCAAAAATCCCGGAACGAATGCTGTAGCTCCTGGTGGGCCCAATATGTGGTATGAGTTTCAATTTCATCGATTAACCCTTCTTTTAGTTATGCGGTCCTAAGTATTTTTTGAGGTGAGGTCACTTCACCTGGCCTGGTGACCTGACCTGATATGACCTTGAGCCAAAATTTTCAGGGAAGATGTAAAAATAATGAAGGAACAGCTAGACCAAGGCCGTTTTCGGTCACTTCCGGAAAAACCCGAGGGGGGTCTAAAAAGAACCCCCACCCGGGCGAAGGTTAAGGGCCCGGCTCAGCCCAGGGGCCCCTTGTCGGTTTATATTGGGTTTCACAACAGTTCAGGGCTCCAATAAAAGCTTATGACCCTAAGTTCAGGTCAGGGACCCTACTACTGTACAGGGGCACCAGATAAGTTTAGGGCCTCCCGTGCAGCACAAGGGACTCAAATTAGTTTTGCGGTCCCAGCTCAGCTCAGGCTCCCCCTCTCCCCCCAGGTCGGCGGATGTAGGGTCTTTGGCCAACTCAAGGGGTCCCGTTCAAGCTCACGGTTCCTAGCTCAGCTTAGGGGCCCTAGAACACTTCATGTTGCCCAAACCACCTCAGGGGCGCTCAGTTGAGCTCAAGGGGCCCAGATTAGCTTGTATGACATCAGAGGCCAGTTCAGGGGCCCCGAACAGCTCAGGGGCCTTAAATCGACTCATAGAACCTCATATAAGTTTAGGCACAGAAAAGTTTAACAGGCTTCCCGGGCAAGCTATCGGGCCAGTTTGAGTTTCTTGCATGATATTACAGCTCCTTGCAGGGGGCCCACCACAGAAAAGTGGGGGGAGTGGCCCCCTGACCCCCAGTTCCTACGCCTATGTACGGTCCACTCTAGCTTCTGGACCCCCGAAGTTCGGACTTAGGCTCAGCTATAAAGCGAGACAGTGCCTAATGATTGCTAACAGTGCCTAATAATTGCTAGCAATGCCTAATAATAGCTACTGAGGTGTACCGATACATTAGCCGTGAATGTCACAGAGCCTAGCTACCTCACATCAAGCTGCCGGCTCTTCGCCTTACTGCATCGCAACGGTCGTTTAATTACCGGGGGACGAAGATCTGGAATGATCTCGAATTGGCATGATGAGTAGATGTGAATGAATTACATAAATATAAAGGACTTCTCCACTAGTGAAAATGAAAAACATTCGGAGCTTTCGACTATATTTTATCAGCCTTCGTCAGCGAGTGGTCGGATCGATCGGTGGACATCGGAAGACAAGACACGTTACAAAAATTATATAAGAAGTGCAAAAAGGATTCCTGGAAACGTGCACGATTAAGAAATTTGCCTACCTGAAGAACATGTTAGTAACAACACAAATTTTTATATTTTTATATTTAACGATTAAAGGTGGCTTACACAGTACAGCATAATAATGGTAGGTACTTTACACATATTATATGCTTGTATAAAAATTATAATGGTTAGTAAAGAGCTAAAAAAGAGAATATAAATTTCATTGCAACATCATAGTTAACAAAACTAACAACAAGTATCTAATAACAACAAGTAACGGTAAGTTCTTCACACATTAGTTACTAGTACACATGTCAATATCAAGTAAAAAGCTACAAAAATATATAAAAGTTAAGAAACACATCCTGCCATCCTATGTATCAATAAAATATAAATATAAAATGTATAATACAAATACAATATATGACAATCCTATAACAACACTATAAAAACTAGCTGATCACAAACAACTAGCTGATCACAAACTTATCGAAAAACTATTTAGAGCTGCAGCTTGTATCCTGGGAAGCCACCTGTCGTGAAACCTGCTCCCAGAGTTCCGGTTGATGTTGGCGTCGTTCGGTGATTTCAGTACCGTCTCACGACGGCCAGCAGTGCGGATGTAAGCGGACTCTAGGAGCAGGCGTTGATGATAGTTGGTGGCGTGGTCCAGGATTTGGGCTTGGTCAAAGTGAGAGGTGCAGGTCCGGTGGGTGCTGAAAGCTGAGGTGTTGGCATTCGACCGAGTGTTCCTCTCCAGCTTTCCCTGTGTTCTTTTACTCTTGTTTGCAGTTCTCGGTCGGTTTCTCCGATGTAGGTGACGGGCTTGCCATTCACTGATCATGAGCATTGTATACACGAACCTTATATTCTCTTTCTTAGCTCTTTACTAATCATTAGAATTTTTATACTAGCATATAATGTTTGTTAAGTACCTACCATTATTATACTGTACTGTGTGAGGCACCTTTAATCAATGAAAATCAAAATATGAGAATTTGCGTTGTTACTAAAATATTTTTCAGCTAGGTAACTTTCTTAACACGCGCATTGACGGGGGTCTGAGCCACCTTCGCCTTGATTTAAGGTCACCAGAGGTCAAAACATGACGTAATAGGGATAACATGTAAATTAAGTTTTTCGGCAATTACATCTGAACAAGTAAGGATAGAGCAAAACGATTTAAACTATATGAATCCTCGCAGCAAGCCAAATCGAATTATATATAACATGACCTTGCTAGGTCAAATTAAGGATTTGACCTGACCTGAGGTCAGGTCAAGGTCAAATTGGGCAAAATGCGTATCATTAGAACCGCAATGACGAGGCAAATTTAACGCAGTTAAAATAAACGCTTTATCTCTATTTATTACTAAGTTATTCAGTTAAAACCATTTTTCCCATGTATTTCCAATGGAGAGGTCAAGGCTCGTACCTGACCTTAGGTCATCGATATCAAACAAACGGAACATATTTTAGAGAACTCGATGGAGTCATTATGTGATATGTGTTTCAATCGGATAATTTTACCCTGTTCCGAATTATGCTATCTTAAACTTTTTTGAGGTGAGGTCGCTGGACCTGTACTGGTGACCTGACCTGAGATGACCTAACCTTAAAATTTTGAGAAAAAATAATGAGGGAAAAGGTATGCCAAGTACGACGGCACTACACGCCGCCATTTTTATGCTATCTCCGAAAAACCCGAGGGGGCGGGTAACCGCCCCTTGCTCTTCCTTGCTCATCAGTGAAAAGTTGGAAAAATGCACTGTTCCTTTCTCTTTCAGCACACATCGGATCCCAGCTTCAAATCAGGGTCCAGGGTAATCAGGGCAACGGAGGCGTAAGGTGGCAAGTGGAATGACGTCACACATGACGCGTTAGAAAAACGTATCTTGATCATCTTCTAACTCTATATCTTGGAGTTCATCCCATGGAACAGCCCCAACGCTTCCACACACTTCATCAAGGTCTGCTCGCTTATAGTAGAGAGCTGTCATTTATTCCACTGCTGAGCGTGACATATCTAAGGCGTTAATTATGATCTTATATATATATATATATATATATATATATATATATATATATACTTCTAAACCGCCCGGAACTTCCATTTTGCCACCACAACCGAGATACAAAAGAAAGGCTGGTCACAGAGAGAATAGGCCGCGGACATCCGACTCGTATTTTTCCAAATTCACACCACACAGGAATGACGGCAAATGTTACCAAAGTGTAACCGTACATGAAAAGGTATGAAAAGGGAATCTTTCGCAACACAGGATACCTGAGTCGTCCATTCTCTTGGTAAATTGACACCACTTTCCAACAGAACAGGTTGCCCAAGAAACCTGCAGGCTCCATTACACAGCACAGTCATCTTTGTTAATGGTTTGATGTTTTTATTCGTAAGTGCCCTGAGGGACAATATTCTACTTCATAGCATGGCGATGCCTGAAAAAGCCTCACAACGCAAACACAAGCCTGCGGCTGCCCCAAACAGCATGTCCACACATGCGCCTTCAGCTGACATTGCCGTACAAATCATGCGGATGATGATGATGATGATGATTGGAGTTTAAGGGCACGTCAGCGGCTAAGGCTATATGTGCCCTACGTTATCACGTCTAAACTATTTCAGTACCGTCCTGGTTAGTAAATGTATCCTATGCCGGAGGTGAAGCATGTAAAAAGTTCTTACGGAGTTGTAAACTACGTCAAACGGTGTCTCTCTCAGGTATAACAAGACCTGCCCTATGTCTACGACAGCATTATTGCCTAGGACTTGTTCTAGAGGAACCGACGGGTAGAACCGGCGCCTACTACGGTTAAGCTGATCGCAGCTGTCAGTGAGAGATAAAAAAATGTTGTACAGTGGAGCGGCCGCCGCAGTGGGGGCAGCGTTTGGGTACGGTATTAGTGAGATAGTGCCCTTGTGTAGAGTAACAATGACCGATCCTGAGCCTGGTAAGGCTCACCTCCTTCCTTCTGTTTCGTCTGTTGCATGATTCCCAGTGCCCGACTGACGGACGTAGGCGTTTCAAGAAACAATCTGGTTCTGTTGTCCACCTTTTCTGCCAATTAGTGTCTAAGAGCATTTTGAAACCTGCCTTCAGGTCTGTGGCTGGGACTTTAAATCGACGCGACGGTGGCAGCTGGGAGGCCTCTTTGGCCACTCGGTCTACTTTTTCGTTTCCCGAGATACCAACGTGACTCGGCACCCATAGGACACGCACATCTGCTCCTCTGGAGGAAATCTTCGTCAGAAGCCTCCGAACTGTCGGTATAAGCCAGCACTGTTGTGGGTGGTAAGACTGGAGTGCAGAGAGAGAACTAGCAGAGTCAGTAATAAAAAGACATCGTTCTCAGGGAAGCGTCTGTGTCTTAAAACCCGCAGTATAGCGTAAAGTTCTGTTGTAAAAACTGACACGCTCAGTGCCAGGCTAAAACCTTCGCTTAGTCCTTCGCCCACAAAGGCACTACCTGCACCGCTTGCACACTTCGAACCGTCGGTATAAAACGTTGTATAACTTACATACGATTCGATCTCTCGCATAACGAAGTCCAAGAAGTCAGAAGGCAGCGTTGGTGCTTTATTGTCACGCAGCAAACCGAGGTTACACTTAACTGGGGTGAGGCGCCATGGTTCTGTGGGCTGTGGTCGCGTTTCGGCTATAGTTTCCAAATTAATGTCGGAGCCCTCCAACCACTGTGATACCCTCACACAAAGTGCCAGAGAGGACGAGGGCCGCGCCATTCTGAGAGGAGCTGTCAGTGTATCGTCAAAAATCCACTTGTAGGTTGGGTGGGACGGATATTGTCGGATTTTGCTGCAGTATGTGATGGCCAGTCCCTTACGTCTCAGGTCTAGCGGAGGCTCGTTCGCGTCTACAAGAAGACTGGCTCTGCGGGAGGTACGGAAAGCCCCTGTGGCTATCCTCACACACGCATGGTGAACGGCGTCCAGTGACTGTTTAACGCTGCTCAGGGCGCTGTCATAGGCATCCCAGCCGTAATCTAGGACATATCTGATGAGAGCACGGTACAATCGGAGGAGTGATTCTCTGTCAGCACCATAAGACGTACAGGAAATAAACTTCAGAATTTGTCTAGTAACAGTGATATATGAGGGGCATATGTGAGACGTTTATCTAGCTTCATACCAAAGAACTTGGTCTGTTGCACAACCGGTACTCTCCTGCTATACAAACGGAGACTAACGTCAGGGTATGATCAACGTCAACAGAAGTGCATGCATAAAGTTTTCTCTGTCGAAAATATAAAACAGTTCGTCAAACACCACGCAGATAACTGGTCAATGCACATCTGGAGCTGTCTTTGAGCTGATATCGAGGTAGGGGCGCTCAGCCACATCGCAGTCATAAAAACAGTGATTTTTCTTCTGTGGAGGCCGGATACTGCATACATCATGTATATGCATCTCAAATCATGCGGAACACAACCCACACTTATGCACAGTCCCTCAACAATGTGTCTTCATGTGTTTGTGGTATGCACTACGGTTTGTATACTTTTTGTTGCACTGTTCACACTGTGCCAGCACGGTCCCGATGTGAGTGTGCTGATGGACTGTGAGACCACTTGCTAATAAAAATGACTTGCCACAAACTTCACAGCTGTAAGGTCTGATGCCAGCATGCACACCCTTGATATGTATCAGGAGCGTACTTTTAACAGAGAACGCTTTGTCACATATATCACAACGGAACGGCCGTTCACCGGTATGCTTCCGCATGTGTATCGTCAGTCCATTTCGCCGAACAAACCGGGCCGAACACACCTCACACTTGTGAGCCTTTACTCCGTCATGTGACTTCATGTGCCCCTTATATGCGCCACAGTTTGTAAACGTTTTGCCGCACTGTTCACACTGTGCCACAATGGTGCCGGTGTGGATGCGCTTGTGTACTGTGAGATTACCTGCCCGTGAAAATGACTTGTCACAAACTTCACACCTGTACGGCCTCACGCCAGCATGCACAGCGTCAATATGTTGCAAAAGATTGCTTCTCACAGAGAACGCCTTGTCACATATATCACAAGGGTACGGTCGTTCACCGGTATGCGTCCGCATGTGCTTTGTAAGTTGAGTTCGCTCAACAAACCCGGCCAAACACACCTCGCACTTGTGAGCCCTTACTCCGTCATGTGACTTCATGTGCCACTTATATGCGCTACGGTTTGTAAACGTTTTGCCGCACTGTCCACACTGTGCCACAATGGTGCCGGTGTGGATGCGCTTGTGTGCTGTGAGCTGACCTGCATATAAAAATGACTTTCCACAAGCTTCGCAGCTGTAAGGTCTGAGGCCAGCATGCACACCGTTGATATGTTTCAGGAGTGTATATCTAACAGAGAAGGCTTTGTCACAAATATCACAAGGGTACGGCCGCTCACCGGTATGCGTCCGCATGTGTATCTTCAGATGAGTTCGCCGAACAAACCGGGACGAACACACCTCACACTTGTGAGCCTTTACTCCGGCATGGGACTTCATGTGTCTGCTATAAGTGCTACGGCCAGTAAACGCTTTGCCGCATTGTTCACACTGCGCCTCAAAGGTGCCGGTGTGGATGCACCGGTGTACTCTGATTACCTGCTTGCGAAAATTGTTTTTCCCAAACCCTCAGCTGTAAGGCTTGATGGTGGTGTGACTGTATTCAATGTGTTGCACCAGACTACGCCGTACGGTAAACGTCCTGCTGCACTAGTTAAAGGGAACAGCCGTTCGACGGTGTGCGTGGTGTGATGCTCCCACCTATCGTAGGAGATGTCTGTCGAGTAGGAGCACTGGTCGCACTTGTACTTTCCGCTCCTCCCAAGGTGTCCGTGCTCACACTTCATATGCTTTTCCAGCGTGTCCTCACCAGTGCAGTGTTAGCTACGGCCGTCGCAGTGCACAGTATCGGGAACACCTGCAACACCAGCATTAATAAGCAGTACAAACCTTCTAATGCAAAGACGTGAGGAGCAATCACAGTGTCCCAAATCTCAGGCTGCTGGGTGGAGAGTGACACCCGGGCAGTCTAAATTTTCCTCTAACTTCTGTGTCATTTTTGCTACATTTTCACTCACTCTTCAATGGAGCTCAACTAAACGATTGTGGTGAAAATTAACTCTTCAAGAATTATGCAATAGGGAAATGTTAATGAAGAATATGTTTCAAATATTATATGAATGTTTAACAAAGGTTTTAACTGAGTCTCACAATATTGCAACTTCGGAATTTTTACACTCGCTGATTATATTTTCCAATATTAATTTTAAACTCAGCACCCTAGAACAAAACCAACTTTGGGACACTGAGCAATCATCCTAAAAGTTATGGATCTCAGCAAAAGAAAAGGTCAAGACAACCTGTTACCAAGACAACCAGGGACCATACACTCGCTAAGAGGCACGAAGAACAAGTCAGGATGTCATGCGTAATACTGCCCCATGGGATTCCAGACCAGTTAAATGGTTTCAGGTCAGCTAAAAAGTACTCAACACAAAGTAAAGGGACAAAACTACCCATGGTCCCCAAGGCTGGGTGCGGAGCCTCCAGATCAGGTCAGGAGCCCACGACCAGCCAAGAGTAGATCTTTAGGGCCAAAGGCCCTCCTGGAGTCAATATCAGCACAGACTCCGGCCGTTCAGCAAAATGACCAAGTAGTCGAAGCACCCTAAGCCCACCAAGGTTACCCGATCAGACCGGCGAGACGCGGGTGTTGATCTCGGGGTGTTCCGAGCGCTTGTTCACTGGAGTCCCCTCCCCGGGATTACTGGTCTCAGAAGCCAGAGAGTTGATCTCGGCTCCCGGAGTGTTGGTCCCGGGGGCCCGATGTTTTGCCTTAGAAATAGTTTAAGTCAAGGCTGGGGACCTCTTCTCGACCCAGAGGGATTGGGATCCTGGATGGGTTAACGCTGACACAGCAAGACAGGCCCTGCTCAAAATCTATGGGATACCCAAAATCCAGGAGGCCTTACCCTTCTTACCCTAAAGCTGATGGGTTCTTGGTGAGCGTTGCGACAATATTTAATTCTAATGTTAACACGAGCATTGACGGGGGCGGGTACCCGCCCCCTCCGACTTTTCGGAGACAAAAGAAACACGGCGGCGCGTACCACCGCCGTGCTTGGCATACCTTTTCCCTCATCGTTTTTGCAACTTCTGTGAAAATTTTAAGGTTAGGTTATCTCAGGTCAGGTCACCAGTACAGGTCAAGTGACCTGACCTCAAAAAAAGTTTTAAGATAGCATAAGTCGGAACAGGGTGAACTCATGTCACATAATGAGCCCACCAAGTTCTCTAAAATATTTTCCGGTGTTTTTTATATCGATGACCTAAGGCCAGGTACGAGGCATGACCTCTCCATTGAAAATACATGGGGATTTTTTTTACTGAATAACTCAGTAACGGTTGGTGATAGAGCATTTATTTTACCTGCGTTAGACTCGCCTTGTCTTTGCAGTTCTAATGATATGCATTTTATATAATTTTACCTTGACCTGACCTCAGGCCAGGTCAAATCCTTGATTTGACCTAAGAACATCAAATTATATATCATTCGATTCGGCTTGCTGCAAGGATTCATATGGTTCAAGTCGTTTTGCTCTATCTTTAGTTGCTCAGATGTACTGGCTGAAAACCTTAATTTACATTTATCCCTATGACAGCATGTTTTGACCTCTCATGACCTTAAATGTGACCTGAAAAAAATTGTTTCAATATTTTCGATGGAGAAGTGGATGGGCTACCCAACCCAGTTTACCGTTTTTCGCTACCTACCATGGTTCTCCAGATCTTAGGGGAACGGCTACCCGCCCCCCTGTCAAAGCAGATGGCTCAGCCCCTGTCAATGCACGTGTTAAACAAATGGGCAGCTCATAATTCCTCCAAAGGCCAAGAAACTCACAGAGTTCTTTGATATCCATGGGCTTTCTTACAGGACACTATAAGGCCTGGAACGCTGTTGGGTTGTTGCTATCGTGTTTAAACCCTAGTAAACCCTAAAATCGGGAACATTAATCCTCAGTCAATAGTACATTAAAAAAAGTTAAAATTCTGGGTGGGCGCAGCCAAACCACTTCACCTGGTCATGGCACTTCCCTGCAAGATTGATGGTCTCCTCCCCTGAAATGTGGTTTCCCATTTCTAAATTAAAATTCCAAATATAATTTTATTTGCATAAAATGATCTTATAACTCCAAAGAAAAATAATCCATAAGCTAATTTCTTTTTTATTTTGTATACTACGTTTTGATCACCCAATCCAAGCTGCAAAAACCCCGAGAGCCAGTCCATGGTGTGACATAATGTTGGTGTGATTGATTTTTTTCTGTTGGTTCTTTGAAAATCTAAGTTTTATGATGCTTTATGCAAATGCAAGGGTACACATGGAATCAAAATATGTTTTAAAATGTACAAGACAAACATTATTTTTGAAAAAGGATATATTCTTGTAATTGTTCTCATGTTATTGATTGAAACAGATTGAATGCAGGGGAAAATGATGTGACCAAGGCAAATATTAATTCAATAACATGCTCTTGGAACCATACGTACGTACATTCAGACTAGCATAGTAAAAGAAGGAGTCACTCTGATATGGTGAACAAATCATTTTTCTCAGCTTGCTACAATATGCTCACCACCTGGCTACTTCAGTATATTTAGTGTTTTGTTTACAGTGACAGAAGGCCCAAAACTCGAATATTGAGTCTAGGACGAAAATTGGTTTCATTCTTAATCCAACAATTAGTCATCCTTATCAAAAATATTTCAGGCAAATGTCTGTTTCAAGGAAGGTAAGCCAAAATTTGTAAGAAACATTCCAATAAAAGCAAAAGTCAGGAGGTAGTCACAATAAATGGTGAACAAGCAATCCCTCCCCATCCATTTGAAGCTTGGAATGACTTTCCCCTTCACTACAGTGACTCTACACATTGCAGACAGATTTGCCTGTCAGCACACAAAAAACTGGATCAAAATCACTCCATGGCTTTGGTGATGCCTAAATGCCAGTGTAACCTTCTCAGAAAATATTAAATACTTTTGAAAATATAGAAATATCTGTCACAATTTGTCCCATGTACCTTTGAGACTGCAAAAAATCCATTCAGAGCAGAACAAGAAACACAGACAGCACTAGGTCACCAGTGTGCAAAGTATGGCATTTTTAGATCTCGTTAGTGCAAGTGCCCTTGGGGACAGAAGCGAGTGGTGTGAATTTTATCAACCTGGTGCAAATGTATGAGACTGGTGTGAGGTGACACTGAAAACCAAACAAATAGTAGTTAAATGGTTATAAAGACACAGGAGAGGGTTTTATAAAAAGTCCTTAACTAAATAACTAATATGAGAGGTAGCGTTGCATCGCATGGGTAGGAATGGGCACGGTTCCTATAGATACGGTTCGGACATGACAGCCAGCTGACTGCCTGATTTGGCAGCACGTTGAGGATATGGCAGTATTTTGAAGGGTTTTGTTCAAGATAACTTTAATTTTGCTAGCGTAAGGTAGAATGCAGCATTTTGATTGAATAATTGAAACGCTTTGAAACAGAATTCTGAAGGAATTAGCATGAAATTCATCGTGGATTTTTCATGTTATAAAAGCGCTTTAGAGACAAAAAGCTGCACCCAAAAGATAGCCTGATCAATTTTACATACAAAAAATAAAAAATATACCCTTAAGCACCACTTACATTTTCCCACTGGCCCGTGCCCCAAACCCCTGCAAACAGTCCCATTGGAATTACATGTTAAATTTTGCTGCCAAAAACTGTTAGAACCAGAAGTAGAACCCTCAAAACCCCAGAATTCTAGAGAAGTATCTCATGTCCGCCCCCTGGGAATGGGTGAGTTTTTCTCCATAGTATATGGAAGATTGAGTACAATTTTTGGTGGCTGGCCATGCTAGAATTTGAGATGGCTGGTGCGACACGTCTGGCCTGCTGTCACACTTTGCAGACTAGCTAGGGCAGAATGTGACCCAGTCTGCAAAGTATGGCAGCAAGCCAGTTGATTCACATCGGTCATCTAAAAATTCTTGCACCACCAGCCTAAAAATTGCACCAATCTGTCATATACCAGGGAGAAAAATGCGCTCATTCCTACCCACACAATGCAATACTACCTCTCTTATTAATTAGCTAGTTAAGGGCTTTTTATAAGGTCCCCTCATGTGTCTTAATGCCCATTCAGCTATTATTTGTTTGATTTAAAGGGAATGTGGCACCTCCACAACATGATTTTAACTGAGATAGCCAAGTTGTAAAGCAGGTCGAAAAACCAGGTACTCCATATTTCATTTGTTTTGGAACTCAATATTTCCGTAGAAAAACCTAGAACCTTCCTGACACCAGCCCCACTCAGCCCCGATGCTGGCGGCCATTGTTTTGAGCTACTGGTGTGACGACATATGCTGACGTGACGATGAGCATCAGTCAATCGAAGCCCTTGAAGCGTTTCAGATATGGTAGTGGTTGCCAGATCAGGACATCATCCACAGGCTGCTTATTTCTTTTTCTAGAGGAGTATTTTTAAAAACTAAATATTGAGCTTATTGTACATTTTTCAGAGAAATCGTGAGTGGTTTCATTATTTTTTACTAAAAGTACGCCTAATTACACTAAATTCCAGGATTCAACCAAGGTGCCATATTTCCTATAAGTGTCACCTTCCTCGCACCGGTTTTGCAAATTCGCACCAGGTTGATGAAATTCACACCACTCGCTCCTGTCTCCAACGGCACTCGCACAGACGAGATCTCGTCGAAAAAGCCATACTTTGCACGCTGGAATGTGACCCTGCCTGGTGAGCTTCACAAAACACAAAACTCACCTCTCAACCCGTTCCTTTAAAGTTTAAATGTGGCTCTCAAGTAAAATACGCCATCAAACTCATACATTACATATACATTAATCACAGCTTGGCCTAAATTCAACTACCAGAAGCCATTCTTGGGCTGAGACTGCTGTTGTTGCTGAGAGGCTGAGACTTCCTGGATGCGTCGCATAAAGCGGCAAATTCCCGAAGAAGTTACCAGATACAAAGCATTTGAATGAACTCCAGATCACTCCAGAAAACCTTTAAGAATAATCGTACCAAAAGAACAATCGAACAATCGTACCGATTGAAGATCCAAAACGGGGAGAAGGGGCTTTTCCAAAGGCTCTTTTACTGGGGGAACAGAGGCGGCTACTCCCAAATTTTTTTACCAGGGGCAATTCCCCCCAGCTTAAAGCCGATTACGAACCATCTTATGCATAGGCGTAGGAACGGGGTGGGCCAGGGGGCTGTGGCCCCCAAATATTCATAATTCTTAACCATTAACCCTATGGCGTTGACTGGAAAGAAATGACTTCAAAATGCCCGCTGGCCCCCCAATATTCTGGACGTTCCCACGCCTATGATCTTACGTATGTTCTTTGGAGGGCAAGCTGGAAGAGGATAAAGCAATTCCCGTCAATGTTGTCAAAGAAGGATCAATGTCAAAGAAATTTCCCACAAAAACTTCATCAATTTTTCTTATCAGATGTTTCTTTCATTGTACCAACACACACATGTTTCATTCATACATTTATATTTCTTATATATTGAACCGCCGCCGAACACTTCCCGACATTGTTCCTGCCCTTTACACGATGTAGCTACGAGGCCGTATCTCTGGCAGCGGTAACATCGTGTTGGGTTCGGCTTAGGGGCCCAAGTCAGCTTAGGGGCCCAGCTCAGCTCAGGGACCCCAGGTCGGATTATATAGCGTCTCAGAACAGCTCAAGGCGGCCACGTCAAGCACATGGCCCCCGACTCAGCTCAGGGGCCCCATAACTCTTCAGAAGCCCTAGACTAGCTTCCATCATCATTAGTGGAGTTTAGGGGCGCGTCGACAGCGACGGTCATTTTGCGCCCATATCTATGTCCTTGTTCTTAGTTTAACCCTCGCCCCACCGGGGGGGCCATCGATGGCCCCCCTAAGGTTTTTCCGGGATAGCAGAAAAACGACGAGGCGCAGCACCGCGGTTGAGGGCTCTACCTCTCACTGCATCATTTTCCCATCATCCCTGAAATTTTTTACCCCGGGTCACCCAAGATCAGGTCACCAGACGAGGTCAACCAAGGTCACCTCACTTCACCTTTAGAGCTCTGTAAGAGCTACATTTCAAAGTCGATCGATTTGAAACTTCCTACACTTCATGACCCCTCCAGGGTCTACAAGGTGTATATCCGGGATTTTTCGATTTCGTGCCCTGAGGTCAGGTCACGAGGCGACCTCTCCCATTGGAAAAGCATGGGGAAAAGCTATTTCATGATATAAAAGCCACAAAAATGATTGCAAATACTCAGACTGCTCAGAACAACGTTTTTGGACACCCTTTCACGGATCCCAGAGGTCATATTTTCCCTTTGACTTTTCCAAGGTCATCCAAGGGTCACCAGAGGTCAAAAACAGTATTTTGACAATAACTTTTGACCTAATTGAGCTAGAGCGGTGAAACAAACACCATCGTGTTTGTCTTGTCACTGGCTTTCATTTGATATACAGCAAGGTCACTTTTTGACCTTTCGTGACCTCAGGTCATATTAGGTCACGAGGTGACCTCTGGCGGTCAAACCACTGGCGGGAGGTCTTTACGTTCCACATAGCGGAAAAAGTACTGGCAATTTGCTATCAAATGTACTTTACCAGGCCTCAATAGCTCTAATGACATAAGAGTTATGCCCAGTTTGCTTAATCATTGCATATTTGAGTGAAAATAGCCGATCTTGACCTAATTTGACCTCTGGAGGTCAAACCATTGACCTGAGCACTAAAACATGCGAAGTAATTTCTTACTGAATTCACGCGAGCTTTCTATTGCACTTTGCAGATTTGCGCTAACGCCCATATTTTCGGAGTTAGAGGGGGCCATCGATGGCCCCCGGTGGGGCGAAGGTGGCGCCGGACCCCCGGTGGGGCGCGGGTTAAAAGCAAGCGGCGTCGGGGAGCAGCGTCGGCAACGTCATCTAAAACACCAAAAATGGTATGTAAAACATCGGCTTAGCCCCTGCATATACACACCGGTAGGTCGAAAGTGAGTGAAATTATGCGCGAACAGAGATACAAACATTTGTCAGAAGTAAAACGTAGAGATACGGAACATAAAACACGAACATAGGTTCCCTAAATCATTTCGGCACTAGGTGTCTACTGCTCACACGGTGTGACCACCTGGAGAGTATATGACGTTAAAATTCACACTGTTCAAGAATAAGACGATGTCGCAGATATCTACCGATCGAGATTCTCCACAGAGCGCCTCCATAGTGGGGGCACCGGGCAGATAACGAGCTCTTTCGATCTCGTAATCGCGACATTCAATCAGCACATGCCTGGTCGTCAGTCGGTCACCGCAACGTTGACACGTCGGCGGGCCGTCACCGCCAAGGTGGTGTGAGTGTGTGGCGTGCGTATGACCAATGCGCAGCCTGGTCAGAATCACCTCGTCCCTCCTACAGCCAGCACCTGCCGACTGCCATATCCCTATTTTGGGTTTCAGCGCCCGCAACTTGGAGCCTTTCGGGTCTTCGTCCCAGGTGCGCTGCCATATTTGGTTAACATGATCACCGATATTTTGGTAAAAATCCGAGAACGGCACACCTAAGCCAGTCGGTACGACACCCTGGGATGCCGCTTTTGCACACCTGTCAGCACGTTCATTTCCAGGTATCCCCACATGGCTAGGCACCCAAGCAATTGTGACGCTTTTCCCATGGCAGTGTGCTCTGTAGAGTCTGAGTCTAATAAGTTCTAAAACATATGAAGATGTTGGGTGAGTTTCGAACGCACTCAGCGCTTGTAGCGATGAAAGTGAATCTGAGAAGATTATGTGGCGGCGTGTTTTAGAACGTAAAATGTAGTCCATGCAACGAAATAAAGCGTACAGTTCGGCAGTAAAAACCGATGCACTCCCAGGTAATGTGAATGACCTTTCCACATTCTCGGTTACGAACGCGCATCCAGTGCCATTTCCACTCCTGGAGCCATCTGTGTAGAGTACGCTATGCTCCGGGTATGTGCTGTGGAGATGGTCCCGGAAAACCTGTTGAACTGCTTGAGGCGGTAAATCTTTCGTAATAGCGAGCAAGGTTGTGTCAATTTTGACCTCCGGTAGCACCCATGGCTCTACCGACGGGACATGGTAGGTCTCAATCTGGCCAAGGTCGATGCCAGCTTCATTTAGCCACTCACACACCCTAAGCCCAGGGAGCCGTGCCGAAGCTGGGATGGCGCCGGCGCGGCGCTGCGGCACTTCCGAAAAAAGTTTCCGGATAGGCTGGGTGGTTTGGAAACTGTTTGATCTTTAAGGCATATTTCATTGATGATAGACGTCGGCGTAGCGCAAGGGGCATCTCGTTTGCATCAACCAGCAGGCTACAAATCGGTGACGTGCGAAAGGCACCCGTTATGATCCTGAGAGCATGGTGGTGGATGGTGTCTAGCATCCGTTTGGCACTCTCCGTTGCTGACTCATATACAATAGACCCGTATTCGATCTTCGACTAGCCTAGACTAGCTTCGAGTCCCATGTTTGGCACAGGGGGCACCAGATTAACTTTGGGGGCCCGCTCCCAGGTGGGCTTATAGAGGGTCTTTGACTAGCCCAAGAGGCTCCATTCAATCTTACGACTGCCAGCTCTGCTTAGGGACCCTAAAACAGTTCAGGGGACCCAAACCAGCTCAAGGGACCTTAGATAAGCTCAAAGGGGCCATAGTACCTCATAGGGCACCAGAGGCCAGTTCAGGGGCCCCTCAACAGCTCAGGGGCCTTAAATCGACTTATAGGGCCTCAGATCAGCTCAAGGGTCCAGGTAAGCTTCATTTCCAGCTTTCAAGGCAACCTATATGTGGGGGGGCAGTGGCCCCCGGTTCCTAAGCCTATGGTCAGATCATTAGATTATACATTTTCTCACTGGTACCACTGAAAAAGGAGCTGATATCGCTTGATCTGCCCTGGTGGGCTGACCTGAGACGACCCAGACGTCAACGATAATTGGACGTTTGGGGCGCTGCAGCTGCTGAGGCTGCATGTGATGACCCAAGCCTCAATTTAAGAGACATTTGCGTAAATAAATCAGGACGCACAAACAATAGAGCCAGCGCCGCTGTTTCGGATGCTTTGGAGACCCCACTTGGGGTTGCTCAAACATCCCAGCAGGGATAGGGTTAAAACACTTGAAACTGCAATCATTGGGGTTTACCAAACCAGCAACAGCTACAGTTATATGGCGTCGCTACTCGCTAGGCCGTACGCCCCTGGAGTGGACAATGATGATCAGGTACCATTTTATTCAGGGAACACGATAGGACTATGATGCGCAAAACTTCTCACACCAATTGGCCATCTCAGGCAAATAGCCGCCCCTTCAAACCCTTTTCACATAGAGAGTGACGGCGGAACATCCGAATTTAGGGGGGACACCATGAACTTTTTAACCCATTTCTTTCCAGTTAACGCCATAGGTTTAGTGTTAAAATTGGATTCACGGGGGAGGGGGGAGGGGGCATCGTGCCCCGGTGCCCTCCTTGCCAAGTTCCGCCGCCAGTGAACACAGGTACCTACCATTAGCCAAGAAATTATCAAAAGTGAAAATAATTTCGTCTTAATTAAACAACTGCTTCGCCTGGAACGAGTAAAATAAAGAACTGTGAACTTGTGCCATTGAACTGTGGACATGTGTTACACACGTGCCCATTTTCTTCCGTGCTCATCAGTGAAAAGTTGCAAAAATGTACTGTTCCTTTCTCTTTCAGCACACATCGGATCCCAGCGTCAAAACAGGATCCAGGGTAATCAGAGCAACGGAGGCGTAAGGCGGCAAATGGAATGACGTCACACATGACGCGTTAGAAAAACATATCTAGATCATCTTCTAACTCTATATCTTAGAGTTCATCCCATGGAACAGCCCCAATGCTTCCACGCACTTCATCAAGGTCTGCTCGCTTATAGTAGAGAGCTGTCATTTATTCCACTGCTGAGCGTGACATATCTAAGGCGTTAATTATGATATTATATATATATATATATATATATATATATATATATATATATATATATTTATATACTTCTAAACCGCCCGGAAGTTCCATTTTGCCACCACAATCGAGATACAACAGGAAGGCTGGTCACAGAGAGAATAGGCCGCGGACCTCTGACTCGTATTTTTCCAAATTCACATCACACAGGAATCACGGCAAATATTACCAAAGTGTAACCGTACATGAAAAGGTATGACAAGGATATCTTTCGCAACACAGGGTACCTGAGTCGTCCATTCTCTTGGTAAATTGACACCACTTTCCAACAGAACAGGTTGCCCAAGAAACCTGCAGGCTCCGTTATACAGAACAGTCATCTTTGTTAATGGTTTGATGTTTGTATTCGTAAGCGCCATGAGGGATGATATTCTACTTCACAACATGACGATTCCTGAAAAAGGCTCACAACGCAAACACAAGCGTACAGCTGCCCTAAACAGTGTCTCCACATATGTGCATTCAGCTGACCTTGCCGTAGAAATCATTTGGAACACTATCCACACTCGTGTCCTATACTCTGTCATGGGTCTTCATGTGTTTGTTGTATGCTCTACGGTTTGTATACTTTTTGCCACACTGTTCACATTGTGCCACAATGGTGCCGGTGTGGATTCCCTGGTGTACTGTGAGACTACCTGCTTGGGAAAATGACTTGCCACAAACTTCACAACTGTAAGTTCCGAGGTCAGCATGCACAGCGTTGATATGTTGCACAAGTGTACTTTTAACAGGGTACGCTCTATCACATACTGCACAGGTGAATGGCCGTTCCCCGGTATGCGTCCGCAAGTGTCTGGTCAGTCCATCTCGCCGAACAAACCGGGCCGTACACACCTCACACTTGTGCGCCTTTACTCCCTCATGTGATTTCATGTGTCTGCTGTAAGCGCCACGGTCTGTAAACCCTTTGCCGCACTGTTCACACCGTGCCACAATGGTGCCGGTGTGAATTCGCTTGTGTACTGTGAGACTACTTGCTGCAGAAAATGACTTCCCACAAACTCCACAGCTGTAAGGTCTGAGGCCAGCATGCACAGCGTTGATATGTTTCACAAGATGACTTTTTCAGAGAACGCTTTGTCACATATTTCACAGCTGAAAGGCCGTTCACCGGTATGCGTCCGCATGTGTATCGTCAGTTGGCCTCGCTGAAAAAACCGTGCCGAACACACCTCACACTTGTGAGCCTTAACTCCGTCATGTGACTTCATGTGTTGGTTAATTGCACTACGGTTTGTATACTTTTTGCCACACTGTTCACACTGTGCCACAATGGTGCCGGTGTGGATTCGCTGGTGTACTGTGAGATAACATGCTTGTGAAAATGACATTCCACAAGCTTCGCAGCTGTAAGGTCTGAGGCCAGCATGCACAGCGTGGATATGTTTCAGAAGATCACTTTTCCGAGATAACGCTTTGTCATATATCTCACAGGTGAACGGCCGTTCACCGGTATGCGTCCCCATGTGCTTTGTCAGTTGAGCTCGCTCAAGAAACCCGGTCAAACACACCTCACACTTGTGAGCCTTTACTCCGTCATGTGACTTTATGTGTCTTCTGTAAGCGCTACGGTTTGTAAACTTTTTGCCACACTGTTCACACTGTCCCACAATGGTGCCGGTGTGGATTCGCTTGTGTACTGTGAGACTACTTCCCGCAGAAAACGACTTTCCGCAAACTCCACAGCTGTAAGGTCTGAGGCCAGCATGCACAGCGTTGATATGTTTCACAAGATTACTTTTTTCAGAGAACGCTTTGTCACATATTTCACAGCTGAAAGGTCGTTCACCAGTATGCGTCCGCATGTGTATCGTCAGTTGGCCTCGCTGAAAAAACCGGGCCGAACACACCTCACACTTGTGAGCCCTTACTTGGTGATGTGACTTCTTGTGACTGTAGTATTTGCTACGGTCTATAAACGTTTTCCCGCACTGTTCACACTGTGCCACAATGGTGCCGGTGTGGATTCGCTGGTGTATTGTGAGACTACTTGCTCGTGAAAATGACTTGCCACAGACGTCACAACGGTATGGCCTGAGGCCAGCATGCACAGCGTTGATATGTTGATGGAGTTTACTTCTAACAGAGAAGGCTTTTTCACATATATCACAAGGGTACGGCCGTTCACCGGTATGCGTCCGCATGTGTATCGTCAGTTCAGATCCCCGAAGAAACCGGGCCGAACACACCTCACACTTGTGAGCCTTTACATGGGACTTCATGTGTCTGCTGTAAGCGCTACGGTCTGTAAACGTTTTGCCGCACTGCTCACACTGTGCCACAATGGTGCCGGTGTGGATTCGCTGGTGTACTGTGAGACGACTTGCTCGTGAAAATGACTTGCCACACACTTCGCAGCTGTAAGGTTTGAGGCCAGCATGCACAGAGTTGATATGTTGCAGAAGATAAAATTTCACAGAAAACGCTTTGTCACATATATCACAGGGGAACGGCCGCTCACCAGTATGCGTCCGCATGTGTATCGTCAGTTGAGATCGCCGAGCAAACCGGGCCGAACACACCTCACACTTGTGAGCCTTTACTCCGTCATGTGACTTCATGTGCCCCTTGTGTGCGCTACGGTCTGCAAACGTTTTCCCGCACTTTTCGCACTGTGCCACAATGGTGCCGGTGTGGATTCGCTTGTGTATGTTGAGACTATCTGCTCGTGTAAATGACTTGCCACAGACGTCGCAGCTGTGAGGCTTGATGTTGACGTGCAAGGACTTCATGTGTCGCGCCAGACTACTCTGCAAAGTGAACATCTTACTGCAATGGTCACAGGGGAACCGTCGCTCGACAGTGTGTGTGAACTGATGCTCCCCCATACCGTAGGAGATGTATGTCGAGTAGAAACACTGGTCACACTTGTACTTTCTGCTCCTCCCAAGGTGACGGTGGTCGTACTTCACATGCTTGTCCAGCGCGTCCTCACCAGAGCAATGGTAGCTACGACGGTCGCAGTGCACAGTATCAGGGAAACCTGCAACAACAGTATTATTAAGCGGTACGTTATTCTAATGCAAAGACGTGAGCAGCGATCAGCCTATAAGTAATGGATCGCAGCAATAGAAAAGGTCAAGATAACCTGTTACCAAGATAACCAGGGGCCATACACTCGACAGGGGACACCAAGAAGAAGTCGGAAGGCCCTGCGTAATACTGCCCCTGGGGTTCCAGTCCAGTTTAAGGGGGTTCAGGCCAGCTCAAAAGTACTCAACACAAAGTAAAGGGACAAAAATCAATAGTCCCCAAGACCGGCTGAGGAGCCCCCAGATCAGCTCAGGAGCCCAAGACCAGCTCAGAGTAGGAGATCTTCAAGGCCAAGGGCCTCCTGGGGTCAATATCAGCACAGATTCTGGCCGTTCCACAAAATGACGATGTAGTCGAAGCGCCCTAAGCCCACCAAGGTTCCCCGATCAGACCGGTTCCCCGACGCCGGTGTTGATCTCAGGGTGCCCCGAGCGCCTGTTCGCCGGAGTCCCCTCCCCGGGATTACTCGCCTCGGAAGCCAGAGTGTTGACCGCCTTTGTTTATCATAAATTTTCTCTGTTCATCTCAGCCTAGCGTGATTGGAATAATGATCTTGCATCCAAAATCTGGGACGTGTATGACATTCCTGGGATCAAAACAGTTTTTTAAAAAGCTCATAAAAAGATTTTTATTGAATGCATTGAGGCATGCAATATAAATTTTCTGGCACTTTACCTTTTAAGCTAGGTAGAATCTACTGTAACGGTCGAGTGAGGATATGTACTTGTATGTTTATCTTTGCCGGATGTGAGGCAACTCCAGGGCTGCACTCTTCTTATCCTAAAAACGCCCGGTGCCTAGTTTTCCCGGTATTCTTTCTCCCCCGTCTACTGTATGTGTAAAGTTTGACCGATCGCACACCGGGTGAGTGGCTGATATTCTTTCATAATTGGGGAAGTCCTCGTAAAATATACGTTAAGGGAGGTCGAAGACAGGCATCCCGTGGCTTTCATGTCTCTTGGAGCCTTTACCACCATCTTTTAAATTTACCCCAGTTTAAATATTCACCGCCACTTCAGACCTAGATCATATTAGCCCTGTGACTGTCTTTCCTGATGCCCCTCCCCTGCCAGGTCTGTATCTGTCGACACCGAGATTGCTGCTGACTTGCGGGGCTCTGGCTGGCCTCTGTGTACGGTCGCCTGCCCCTGGTGGTGCATCGACAAGTTGGAGCCTGTCTCCTGCTGCTGCCGGTGGTCCGCTGGGCCCGGCATCGACCGCGGGCCGTATCCTCCCGCCGCACGTGTGTACGTGTGAAGAAGTGGCCGAGGGCGGTCGCGGGTGCGTGATGCACGGCGCCTATCGTGTGTCGGCGTTGTGGCGTCCGGTCGGACGTCTTTTTATCCATGTAACTGTTTGATTGTCATGTTTGTATTTTTTAACGAGTGTGCTTTGAATATACATGTATAGATTCAAGTGAGGGAAGATAAGGCAGCAAGGAGTCGGAGGCGGGCCTGTAAGACCTCCAGAGGCTACCGGTTTGTGCTCCACGCATAACATGAGAAGGGATGCAAATATGTCTTATAACTGTTAGAATTTGATAATATATATGTATTGTTGTGTAACACAGTATTCGAACCACCTTGGGTAGGTATCAAGAACATTTTTTAGAACTAATTTGAAAAATGTTTTGTTTCTGGGAACATCAGCTAAATTCCTAATTTTAGATGCAATTACCAAATTCTAGGTACGTAGGGCAGAAATAAACAAAAAAAAGTTTGCTCTACATAGTGGGCGCATAAGGCACAAGGAAGTGCTTATTAACTCTGATCTGTCTTTGTCAATAATTTTCCTCGACTTGATTGAAATGCAATGTCATTCAGGAGGGAGAGCACAAATAATATGGTTATATATTGTCAGAATTTGCAAAGACTGAACAAGATCTGGGAGTTTTATAATTTGATATTTTTTAACAAGGGACTGGTGTGGCCTAGTTGATCAGCTCCCTTTATTATTTGGACTATTTTTTTGTGGAGAGTAATAAATTTTACCAATATATATTTGAGTTTACCTTCCCTTATTTGCAGGCAGTATGAAAAAATGGTAGTATTAGAACATTGTACAGCAGGAGGAGGTGGCCAGAGTCAAGAATACGTCTACATCGTTGGATGAGGCCAATGTTTCTAGAAATAGTGTTTCAAACATTTTTAACATGACTACTCCACCTCAGATTTTGTTTTCATGGAAATGTGAGCTTGCACAAGGAATCAACATATGTTTTAAATGTACAAAGTATATTTAAAAAAGATTATATTCTTGTAATTTTTCTAATGTTGTTGATTAAACAGCTTGAACGCATAGGAAAATGATGTGACGAAGGCAAACAGTATTTAAGGTTTCCCTTTGACTATATGTACATATATGTACATGTATATATGTACATGACTATATGCACATATACATATATGTACATATATATGTACATATATATATATATATATATATATATATATATATATATATATATATATATATGTACATATACATGACTATATGTACATGTACGTTAGCATGTATGTACATATGTGTATATATGTATATATGTACATATATGTATATGTCACATTAGCAGACCGTATGTACAGACAAAAACGGGTAAAAACAGGTAAATGCCATCGAGGTACTACCTATTACGATAAAGCGCCCACACAGAGTATGACTTAAGCTACTAGAAACCAAAACTGTGTGAGTGCTGTCCCAATTCGTGAACCTGTTCCAAATTTGGTTTTCACAACAACTCTGGTATAGTGAACAAATCATTTTCATCAGCTAGCTACAAAACACTTACCAGCTGGCTACTTCACTATTTTCAGTGTTTTGTTCACAGTGCTAGAAGGTGCAAAACTCAAATATCAAGAAGGTTAAATATTGAGTTTAAAAATATTGAGTCTAAAAAAGGACATTGGTATATTTCTTATTCCAACAATTAATCATTCTTATCACAAAATTTCAGGCAATTGGATGTCTCAAGGGAGGTTAGCCAAAATCTGTAGGGAACATGTCATTAAAAGAAAAATCAGGAGGCAGTCGAAATAAATGGTGAACAAGCAATCCCTCCTAGTCCCTTTGAATCTTAAGATACCTTTCCACTTTACTGCAGTGACTCAACACATTGTAGACAGACTTACCTGTCTGCACAAAAAAAACTGATCAAAACCACTCCATGGCTTTGGTGATGCATAAATGCCAGTTTAACCTTCTTGAAAAATATTAAATCCTTTTGAAATATAGAAATACCTGCCACAATTTTTCCCATGTACCTTTGAGACTGCAAAAATTACATTCAGAGCAGGACAAGAAACACAGACAGCACTAATGCATCAGTGCGCAAAGTGTGGCATTTTAGGAGATCTCGTTAGTGCAAGTGCCCTTGGGGACAGAATCGAGTGGTGTGAATTTTATCAACCTGGTGAAAACTTGTGAGACTGGTGCGAGGTGACACCGAAAACCAAACAAATAATGGTTAAATGGTTATAAAGACACAGGAAAGGGCCTTACAAAAAGTCCTTAACTAAGTAACTATCATGAGAGGTAGAATTGCATCGTGTGGATACGAATGGGGTTTTTCTCCCTGGTATATGGCAGATTAGCACTGTAATGTGCTCTGGTCTGACCGAAGACCTGATCGAGGCCATAGCCAAGTATGGTGGTGCAAACATCAAATATGTTTGCACAAAATGCAGGGTTGGGCACTCATCCGCTAAGAGTAGGTCCCCCTCGAGCACAACTGAGGCCCACATGTCCGACCTAATCCAACAGCTTTTCCAGCAGATGAAAGGCATCTGCCAAGTTGTGAACGAATTATCTGTCCAGGTAAAAAATCTTTTGACCCCATCTGTAAAAACATCTTTGTTGGCAGCCCAGTCTAGTGACTCCGTCCTATCCACTCAAAACCCAATCCAGCATGCTTCATCCTTCCAAACAACCATCCGGAATGAGATCAAAGAGATGCGAGAAAGGGAGAAGCGTCGCTCCTTCATCATTGTGAGGGGAGTGACTGCCTCCTCACCTAGAGCTTTTGAAGGCAAGTTCAGTGAAATTGCCTGTGAGCTGGTGGGAAAGGATATCTCACTCACTGATGTGTCCTCTATCTTCAAGCACCCTGGCATCTTTCGTGCTAGAGTTGTGGATGATGATGAGCGCAAGGCACTCCTTGACAAGGCCAAAACCTTGAGAGGATCCTCCAATGAAAATGTTTTCATCACCCGAGACCTCACCTATGCTCAACGAACTGAGCTTTTCAATAGAAGGCAGGCCCGCAGAACCCAGGAATCCAACAGTCGTGCAACATTGCCAGCACCTGGGACAGGTCAGCCCGAGGGAGCTTCCTCAGGTGCCTCCGTCCCAGATTCCTCTTCTCGAAATCCAGCTTCTGCCCTGCCTGCCAACCAGGGAAACTAAGACCATCCACTACCTCATCAGTAATGATAAAAATAGCCAATGTAAATGTAAATGGTCTATGTTCAAAGCTTAAACTTGTATCTGAAAGCATTGTCTCCTTAGATCTTGATATTGTGTGCATTACAGAATCACATTTAGTGTCCTATATGAAGGACTCTTTTGTTCAAATACCAGGCTTTGTTCTATTAAGAAGTGATACAAATAGCTCAGTTCACAAACATGGTGTTTGTGCATTTTTGAGGAAGGAAATAATGACTGATGTTGTTATGAAACCTTTTCCCAATGTGCTAGTATTTCGCTTATCATCTTACAATGTTTATGACCTTGTTGCGTATCGCCCCCCATCAAACACTCCGGCTGACAATGTGCAGTTGACAACCTTCATCAGTGATTTTTGCTCAAACAAGGAAGTAATTATTGTTGGAGATTTCAACTTGCCTAATCTAAGTTGGAGTTCTGACAGCCCAGGTGTGCAGTGCTCACCAATGGAGACAACTTTTCTCGAAACGTTCAATACTCTGGGTCTTACTCAGTGGGTCACTGACCCCACCTTCCCAAGATCTGGCAACATCCTAGACCTTGTCCTGTCAACAGAGCCAGACCGTGTGGGATCCCTGGATGTTTTGTCACCTATGCCTGGATGTGACCATTGCCCCCTAGTATTTGACTACATATTTTCTTCTGATAAGGACATTGGGAAGCATGCGGCCCTTCCACAGAGAGCATGGCAGAGGGAAGATACCCTGCCATTCGGGCAAGATTGAGAGAATTTGACTGGGAGTATGAATTATCAGATCTTGATGCTGAAGATTCTCTGAACTGCCTCACTACTGTCGTCACCAGCCTTGTGAATGAGTTTGTTCCCATGAAACCCCCTGGGAACCCAAAACCCCCCTGGTCCATAAGGCCACCCACCAGCCTTATCCATAGGCGCCAACAAGCTTGGTGCCATTACAAAGCTGCCAGACAAAATTTTGGACGATATTCCAACGCAGCCTCATCTGCTTATGCAGCATTCTCAGTGGTCAACCGTGCCTACAGAACCCATGCAGTCCAGTCACAAGCTAACTATGAGAGCAGTTTGATATCCCACTTTAAAGAATCTCCTAAAGCTCTTCATACATATTTGAGGAACAAAAAGTTGGTTGCCCCTCGGTTGGTCCTCTAAGATTGGCACCAGGTACACTTAGCGACGAGCCAAGAACCATGGCAGAAGCTTTTGCAGCCTCCTTCTCGTCAGTCTTTACAAGATCTTTGACAGGAGACCCAGTCGCCCACCAGGAATTTGATGGGATACTTGGAGACATATCCATTACTCTTGATAATGTGCTTAAGGCGTTGCATGGGCTTGATGGCAACTCTGCAATGGGTCCAGACTGTGTGCATCCCCTGCTCTTAAAGAACTGTGCTCCTGAACTTGCCTATCCATTGTACATTATATACAGTAGATCTTTACAGGAAGGCAAAGTCCCCACTGCCTGGAAGTCATCCCTTATTCTACCAATTTTCAAGAAGGGAGCTAGGTATGATCCCCTGAATTACCGCCCCATAAGCCTAACATCTGTTTGTTGCAAAACCTTGGAGAGATTAGTGGCCGCACACCTGACAGACTATCTGGAGAGTAATAATATACTCACTACACACCAATTTGGCTTTAGGTCAGGCCACTCCACGATGGACCAATTGCTGCTGGTATATGAAACAGTATCCAGATTGACAGACAAAGGAGCAATATGTGATGTCATCTTGTTTGATTTCAGCAAGGCTTTTGATGTTGTTTGTCACAGCCTGATAATTGCCAAACTAGACTCCCTTGGAATTCAAGGAAATGTACTTCGCTGGATATCCTCATTCCTTACTGACAGAAAGATGACCGTAGGTGTAAAAGGATGCCTTAGTTCTGAAAAAGATGTCCCTAGCGGAGTTCCCCAGGGCTCCATCCTGGGCCCCCTGCTGTTTTTAATCTACATCAATAGCATTGCATGCCAGTTGACCTCAAGCTATAAGATATTTGCAGATGACTTGAAAATATATGCTTGTGTAAGTGAGGATTCCCTAAGATCTCAGGACAGCCATGCCGCCTCCACCCAGGATGTTCAAAATGATATTGACATCCTGCATCGCACTGGTCTCTCATGGGGCCTACATATTAATTCCAAGAAATGTGCAGTAATGCAATTTTCTCGACCACGGAATGACTTCCTTAATCCTGCATTCATCCTAAATGGGTCTCCGATACCGACAGTATCCTCCCACATGGACCTTGGTGTCACTGTGGACACTGATCTCAAATTCCACACCCATATTCACACTGTGACTCACAAGGCCGGTGGCCTGGCTCAGAGTTTCTTAAAGTCAACAGTTTGCCGTACTAAGGATTTCATGCTTTTCTGTTGACCTCTCATATCCGCCCCATAATTGAGTATTGCTCATGTGTATGGTACTCAGGTTACGCCACCGACAAGCACTTGCTAGAAAACATTCAGAGGCGTTGGACGAAACAGATAGATGGACTTGGACTGTTGAGCTATAGTGAACGCCTGCATGCCCTCGACTTGTATTGAAGCCATACACGTTTATTATTACACAGACACACACACATACTCATACACAGTTCCGTTAAAAAGAGCTTGAAAAGAGCTTGAAACATTTAAGGACGGAGCGCGCTACAAAGCAAGACAGGAAATTAATAAGATAGTTCTCACATGATTTTAGCCGGAGATGTTTGCCTTTGTATAGTAACCATGACCTATATTGCATCCATACAAACACTTTTTGACGATGCAATTATCCAAAAAAGAGCCAGTTTGGAAAAAAACTTAGTTCCATTTTCAGCAGTAGGGTTATGAATTGATATTTTGTACAGTTTATTTTTCTGATTGATGCAGCTTAGAATATTGTAAGATATCCATGGCTGGATCGGCACTTTTTTCTATTGATTTTTTATAGTTAACTTAGATAATTCTTCTTTAATTGTGTTTATTAGGAAAGCTGCAGCCTCCTCCGCACCATCGATCGCATATACTTGTGCAAGTTTCGGAATAAGGTTTTGCTTCAGGGAATCTGTTTTCCTAAAGTCAAACAGGTTGCTAGTTTGGAGTTTTTTATTTGGATTGGTGTAGTTTATATTAACGGTAATTGAAATCGGCAAATGATCACTGATATCGGACAGCAGAACGTTGTTCTGGGTGATGATGGATAGGTCATTACTAATAAAGTTGTCGATCAGGGTATTGGAAGTTGCTGTTATTCTAGTAGGGAGGGATATGCATGGAAAACAGCCGGCTGTGGATACCATATTGAAAAATTGGGCGCTGCTTTCAGATGTGTCTAATTTTAGTAGATCGATGTTGTAATCGCCCTCTAGTATGGCATGTTTTGGCTCCCTGCCTATTTCTTCAAGAGTTTTTCGAAATATTCAATGAATTCAAGGGTTTGATATGAGGGAGAGCAGTAAAGCGAACCAATGATTGCATTTCTGGACTTTCTTGGCTGAATTTCAATCAAAACAGATTGAAAATGGGCGTTGCTCAGCTCAAGAGCATTTCGCCTAGTATAAGGAATGTCATTGGAAATATAAATAGCTGCTCCCTTACCTCTCGACCCACTCTGGTTTGAAGTTTCAAGTCGGTAGTTATCGATCTGATATGATGATGTAAGTGAAGGGTCTAACCAGGTTTCAGACACTAGAATAATATCAGGCTTCACATTTAGTTGATTGAGCAACAGAACAAGAGAGTCATAATTCTTCTGCAAGGAGCGAATATTAACATGAATGATATTAAGACCCTTATTTTCATGATGTAATTGTGCACTTATATCGATATACTTGCATTTATCAAGCACAGCATGTAACGAGTCAGATAGTGGGTTAGAATTAATGTCAGTAGAAGCATACTGAGGAGAAAATCTAGCAATGATGGTAGTAGTATGAGGTAAAAAAGAACAATATAAAATTGAATCTGGAATTCGATTACAGAGGGTTGAAGGGCAGATTCGGAAGAAACTCGTTAGAAAGATACAAGAACTAACGAAGCTTACGGACTAATGAGAGAAAAGGTGTTAACTCTTAATCTATAAACCCTACAGAACATTACAGATAAGACAAAGAACTAAACTAATTTGAGTTAGTTTCTTTTACAGGGACAGACGGACCAACCAACCAATACATGTTCTAAGACATATGGAGCAGAAAGTAACAACAATATTTTATACGGCTGACAACATCAATGTCAGCCTCAGGATAGAAGGGAACATGATTATAGGATACAGAAAGGAAAATAAATACTGATATGAGAGAAACAGTTCTGGTGATATGAACAGAGGGTTAGACAGATACACATGTTTACAGGTTAGAAGTCTTGAATTTACTTCTAGAAGTCGGCCTTGTATTCTGTACAAGGCCGACTTCTACGTGCCAATATGATACAGTGCTGGAAAATATTTAACGGGAAGTCTTGCTTGTCGCCCAATGAGATCTTCGGGCCTCTGTCTGTCAATTCTAGGACCAGGGGTCACCGTCATCGAATATTCGTGCAGAGACCCAACACTGATGTTAGAAAACGTTCGTTCTCCATGAGATGTGTACAGATGTGGAACTCCCTGCCTGAAGAAGTGGTTTCTGCACATGATCTTCATACTTACTTCCATACATGTATTCCTATGCAGCACACATTGCACACACAACACATCATCTCACTTTACAAGCACAATATGAGGGGGGCGAGCCGGCTCGGGGGAGGGTAACGACATTAAAAACATTGATATAAAAACAAGGTAAGCAGAACTCGCACGGAGCCACCAGCCCAGGGGCCGCCCCGCACAAGGGCCGCCGCACCCAGCCGCCGGAGCCCGCAGCGAGACGGGCACAGCGGCAGCGCCGGGAGCACCACAGCAGGCAGGGGGGCGCCAGCCCGTCCGCAGCAGTAGCAGCCGAGGGAGCGGCGCCGCGCCCGCCCGCGCAGCGGAACCCACTGGAGGCGACAGGGCGCCCCCCCAGCGGACGCGGCCGGCAGACCTCCAGAGACGCCCCAGAGGCTGCCCGCGAAGGGGCCGCCCCGCTCGGGCACCGCAGCCCGCAACGGCTCGGGCCCGGCGGTAACGCCATGAGCACCATGGTAGCTGCCGGACACACAGTTAGTTAGCGGGAGCACGGGGAGTAGGATGGAGGCAATTATGCTTGTAATTAGTGAGAACATGAGAAGGGGGGCCTTGGGGAGATTTTAAGCTAACGGTACAGATTCACGAGGGGATTACAAGGAGGCGACAAATGAGTGCCGGAGGCTAGCCTGTTCAACCACCTAAATGCCTGGATTCCAAATTTGTTCCGCAATTAATGAGAGTAAATGGGCCATTCTGCGTTCGTTTAGATAATGTTAAGATAACTGAAAAGCGTAAACCTGAAGTACTAGCGCTGAAATGCGTAATTACAGGGAGACCATACACCACTTCCTAAGCATGAGGACATAGTCTCTAGTAAAGGTCGGTATATAACTTTTTTAACATCTTTTTGAAAAACGTTTTGGACAGGGGCACATCTTCAATGTTTCTTATTTTTGAAGCCACAGTTTTGTTCCATGCCCTGGGAGCTGTAATGAAGAGGGAAAATTTACGATACATTGTGGGGGCGTAGGGAACAGTAAAGTGTTGTCTTTGTCTGGCATTTCGCTGCGTCCGTTGAAGATCGACAAGTGAAAGGTAAGAAGACAGTGGTTGTGGTAGTTGGTTTATTAGGAATTTATGCATAACATTAATATGAGAGAATTCAACGAGGTCTTCAAGCTTTAGTATGCCGTGTTTTTTGAAGATGGGGCTAGTGTGTGCCAATCGGTCAGTCCCCTCAATAATTCTAACAGCCCTTTTTTGAAGAGTCGTGAGCTTGAGAAGCTTATAGGGGTAGGTTGATCCCCAGATCTGAATAGAGTACGTCAAGAAGGGGAGAATAAGTGAGTTGTAAAGCAGCAGGAGATGGGAAGAATTTAGTATATATTGGTTTCTTTGAATTATGCCAATGGTCCTAGAGATTGAATTTTCAAGGCTTCTGATATGAGTTGTCCATTTGAGGTCTTCATCAATTTGAACACCAAGGTACTTGGTTGTGAAGTTTCTTTGCAAAGGAACATTACCAATTTCAATTTTTAGGTCCGTGTTTTTTACATTAGAAAAAATTTGAAAGGTTGATTTCTTAATGTTTAAAGTGAGACGATTGCAATTTAACCACTGACAGATTTGAGGTATACTAAAGCTGATATCATGTTGAAGGGACTGGATTGTGTCAGCAGTGTAGAGTAAGGCAGTATCGTCAGCATATAAGTAGAAGGTAGGAATTTGGGAGCAGCGGTTAAGATCATTACTGTAAAGTAGAAAGAGGAGTGGGCCCAGAACAGAGCCCTGGGGAACGCCTAGCCTAGTTGTTTTGGTAATTGTGGACTGATGAGAATTAATTTTGACACTTTGACTCCGGTCAGATAAATATGTTTCAAAAAATTTTAACGAAGTGTTCTGAATTCCATATTTTTGAAGTTTTTGAAGGAGAATTTCATGGTTCACCGTGTCAAAGGCCTTGCAGAAGTCTAAGTAAATGGTTACACAACTCTTTTTTGAGACCAGTGCTGATGTAATTTTGTCGTAAAGTAAGGCAACTGGCATGAACGTACTATGGTGTTGCCGGAAACCGAATTGGTTCTCAAATATTGTGTAATTGTCCGCAAGATATTGGATTACTTGGCTATATACTATTTTCTCAAGAACTTTAGAGAGAACCGGTAGAAGGGAAATAGGCCTGTAATTTGAAAAAGTTGTAGGATTACCACTTTTGTAGACGGGAACAATAAGTGATTCCTTAAACTGAGCTGGAAATGTACCAGATCGCAGGCATAGATTAAATAAGTGCGATAGGTGTCGAGATATTGTGGGCGAAATTAGTTTGAGTATTTTGGAGGAGACACCATCGGGTCCACGACCGGTATTTTTAGGGAAGCTATCACAGAAAGAGTTGCCTCAGCAGTTATTGGGTGAAATTCGAACAGCTGGCCCTGATAATTTTCTAGGTATTGAAGGGGATCTGACGAAGGTGTTGGGAGAGCTTCGTCTAATGAAGAAGCAATGGTAGAGAAATATTCATTGAAGTTGTTGGCAATGAGGTCAGGGTCAGAAATTAGTTCGCCGTTTAATTCAAATTGTTCTGGCAGAGGTTTTTTACTTTTATGTTTATGTGTTAGGCCTAGCAGCGTGCCCCAGAGCTTTTAGGGTCATCCTTTTCCTGTTCTAATTTCCTTTGGAAGTAGTCTTTTTGGCTTGTCGTATTGTAGTGATTAAAGTATTACGATATGCCTTGTAATTTAGATTATCCTGAGGGTTCATTGTGCGAATATATTTGTGATAAAGGTCATTTTTTTGTTGATTGACTGTAGGAGCCGGAAAGAGATCCATGGCTGTTTTGGTACATGTCTCCTACCTGTTTTCTTTAATGAAAATCTATTGATTTCCTCTGATAAGGAAGAATGAACAAGATTAGCTGCCGTCACAGGGTCCTGGATCGTGAATATTGTTTCCAGTTTTATAGATAGATTACTCTTGAGGGAGTCAATCATCCTGAAGTCGAAAGACCTGTGAAACTTATCTTGTGAGGATTGGGGTTTAAACAAAGATTGAAGTGTTAGTGATATGGGGAGGTGATCACTGATGTCTGCGGTGAGCACTGAAGATGAGCAAACGAGAGAAGTATCGTTTATGAAAAAGTTGTCGATAAGGGTTTTGGTCTGAGAGGTTATTCTGGTCGGGATGGAAATACATGGGAAGTAGCCATGAGAAGCAAGAGATTGGATAAATAATGAGCTAGGTTCATGCGATTCATATTGGAGAATATCAAAGTTGAAATCGCCACCCAGTATGCAAGTTTTTTCAGTTTTTGATACAGACTCAAGAGTAGCGTCTAAGTATTCAAGAAAATTTGATGAGGGGAATGAGGGGGACCTGTAGCATGATCCTATTACAATATGGAAGGGAAATACCTTAGATATTTCAATGAATGTTGATTGCTGTTGAATGGAGTGAGCTTCTAGGTCGGTTCTCCTTTTGTAAGGGATAGTTTTAGAGATGTATATTCCAGACCCTTTTCCTCTAAATTGAGCTGTTGAGGAAAATTCGAAAAAAATAATTTTCAATGTCATAGTTTGCTTTCGATTCGGGGGCCAGCCATAGCTCAGAAACAAGAACAATGTGCGGCCTAGGGTCTAGATTCAAAATGAGGTGCTGTAAACTATCAAAATTTTTGGGTAGTGATCGAATGTTGACATGGATGAGGGAAAAATTTTTCTTATTAAATGTTGAAGTATTGTTAAAGCAGACATTTTCATATTGACATGACTCTAGAATAGTTGAGAGATTTGAAGGGATTGGGTTAACATCGGTGTCAGTGCCAGAATACAATGGGCAAAATCGTTTTAGTTGTGCGTTTGAGCAGGCGGTGTTTGCAAGCATAGAAATAAAGAAATGCTTGGCACAAATAAAGTGTGTGTAAACTACGGCAGAAAAAAAGATGTAGGTCCGAATGAGTAACACCAAGTAGGCCCGCCAAGATATGCAAAGTATACTAATTATACAGTCAGCAACCCAGTGTGCTCCAAACATGAGCCAAGTGGTGGTGTCTTGCGGGGAGAGAAGTTCAGATTGGCGTTGGTAATGGCTTCCAGAAAACGCACCAATCCATGAACCGACAAGGAAGCCTAAAATCGTTGAGATTTTCTAAATAAACTAGATCCAGACTAAGCGACGTACAGGTGACAAACTGAACAGTGAATGATGAAATTATGGACATATCGAGACCACCGACCCCCCGGGCAACCCCAGAGCCCAGAACCGCTGCCGGGAAGCACACGCCAGCCATCCACCAGACGCAAGCCCGTGCTCCAGCAGCCAGCCACACCGACAAGCCCAGGCCATCACTGATGGTAGGTCGAACACGGCCATAATAATCATGACCGTGTCCAAACCCAACCACCAAACAACCAGCACCCGCCAGAACAACTAGCCCAAAGAACAAAAGCCTACATCAGCCAACAACCAGCCCCGAACCACCCACAGCAGCCCCCGGCTCCGCATGCGCCCAAGCACATCGAGGTCTCAGACAAGATCGGTCAGTCCAGTGGTTGTCAATGGTGATGATGGACGGGGCGGCTGTGCGGACATGCCTGAATCGGTGCCGGTCAGCAACCCATGGGGCGGAGCGCCCATGGGCGCACGGGCGGGGGGCAGCCGCGCGGTGAGTCCCATAGTTGGCGAGGGATACATCCCCCGATGTCACACGCCGACCTCCCACCCCCAGATCCGAACGCACCAGTCTCCCCATCCCCCATGGGTGACCCACCAGACTTTCAAGGGCCTATTGGCCAGGTCCATTGGAGATAAGCTCTATGAGTTCACCTGAACTAGTCGTACCTGATCTGTACTGGTCTTGTATTCTCACTTATTTGATTTGATTCACTAGGTAGGCTATATGTGCTTCTTGTCAATATGTTGTATCCAATTCTAGCTCTTGTGTCTGATCTATTGGAAGGCGCACACTTCCAGTCCTCTAATATGACTAAATGCGTTGCTATGGCCTCTTGGACTGGCGCGCCTAAAGGGGTGGTTTCCTTTGTCCTTCTGTTACTCCTTTGTCATTCCTTTCTCTGTGCCAGAAGGAAACCAATCAGGTAAGAAATCAGGTAAGATTGGTGCCAATTTTTGGTGCCTGGCTGTGCAGGAATTTTAAATGGCTGGTGCGACACGTCTGACCTGCTGCCACACTTTGCAGACTGGCTGTGGCAGAATGTGATCTTCCCTGGTGAGCTTCACAAAACACATATAACTCACCTCTCAACCCGCTCCTTTAAAGTTTAAATGTAGCTCTCAAGTAAGATACGCTATCAAACTCATACATTACATATACATTCATCACAGCTTGGCCTAAATTCAACTACCAGAAGCCATATTCGGAGCCCTATGGAAACGCCCACAGTTAAAGGGACATTGTCGCAAAAGTTTTTATTGTGGTTTCTTAATATTTGAAAAATCCTGATATTGGAACCGTCAATCATTTCTTTATTTTCAGCTGAATTTTTGGAGGCCACTCAACAATTATTCAAATTTGTTAACAATACCAATAATGGGCTGTAACCTGCTCTTCACCTCTATTCTATCAATCAAAGTCTTAAGTTCTAGAAATGATTTGTATGGTATAAAAAATGTTTTCATGCTGTATTCGTATTCAATTTATTTTTATTAAGCCTGAAAAATACTAATATTACATTAGTTTGTCCAAAACATTCGGCTTGAGAAAACTAATCAGGAAAGTTTTAAAATCGGGCAGATGTTGTACGGCAGGGACGGTATAGTGGCCTCCATTCCCGACTCTCACACGGGTGATACAGGTTCGAATCTAGGTCGTGGAACCTTTCACTGTAAAATTTTTTCTGATTTTCTTCTTGTTTGTTCAGGCGTACTAATGGATGAAGCATAGTCGGATCCATGATTGCTGATCGGGGGGGGTAACTTCCAGGGAGGGCACCATCCGGACCAGGGGGAGGGGGAGAGGCCGCCACCTTTGGCCGGCAAAACTTATCAGATGGACGCTAAATCCTATCCATGTGCGCCGATTTTCGCATCCTGGGGGAGGGGATGGCACGAGCCATTTTAGGGTTCACCGACAGTTGATCAGAGAGGGGTGGGGGCACGTGCCTCCTTTGCCCTCCTGGATCCTCCTATGGGATGACGTAGCTATTCTAAGGACAATTTCTTCTGGTTATCCCTCCGTCCAGGTAGTTGAGGGAAAGGGAATATTAGCCCCAAATATTTTTTTAATCTAACCGGCGTACCAAACTGGGACCGGCTTGTCTCCAGCTCCCTGCAATGGTTCTCAATCCGTCGGATTTCCCTCTATTGGAGACCAGTTCCCCTGTTTTCTGACCACCGGGACACGCTGTTCGTCGTTCGAAAATGTCTTGTGTCCTTTGCTGAAGGCCATTCTTGAAGGCTGGCCGGTTTTCGTGCAAACCAAGAACCAGAAACCGACCCAATAAAAAAGCAGGGGTGGCTCTATGAGATTAAGGTGTTAATCTCGAGATTAATGTGCCTTGAGGTTAATTAATAGTTTAACACACGCATTGACGGGAGGCGGGTACTTGCCCCTCCCCCCGTCTGGTTTTTCGAATAGAACATAAAAACGGCGGCGCGTAGCGCCGCCGTACTTGACATACCTTCTCTCATCATTTTTACAACTTTTGTCAAAATTTTAAGGTTAGGTTATCTCAGGTCAGGTCACCAGTGCAGGTCAAGTGACCTGACCTCAAAGTTTAAGACAACATAAGTCGGCACAAAGTGAACTCATCCGATTGAAGTGACCTGACAAAATGGTTAAAATATTTCGATGGAGAAGCGTATGGGCTACCCAACGCCGTTTACCATTTTTCACTACCTACCGTGGTTCTCGAGATTTTAGGGGTACCCGACCCCCCTGTCAAAGCGAAGGTGGCTTAGAGCCCCGTCAATGCGCGTGTTAATCTGGTAAAACAACGAGATAAAACGTTAATCCGTACGAGATAAAACGTGTTCGAGATTAAATGTGGCGGTCTCCCAGGGCGGACCACCCTGAAAGACCGCCTGGGCCTTTCACGGCAGGAGAGTGTGGAGGTGGAGCGCCTGCGCACTGGCCACTCCCTTCTCCTGTGCAGCTACCGAAAGAGGATCGGCCTGGACCGGGAGGTCACGTTCCAGGAATGCGACGATGGAGAGGACGAGATCCTCCACCAACTTCTGACCCGGTGCCCTGCGTGCGCTGACCTGCACTGGGACATATTTGGACGGGACGACCCGCCCATCCGGGGGCGCTGGCGGACCCACGACGGCTGGCGATGTTCCTGCGGCGGTTGGGGCGCCTGCAGGGGCGCCCTCCCCATATGGCCGGAACACTCAATCAATGAATCCGATTAAATGTGTCCGTCGACATCTAAATCTTTGATACAATTGTAATTCTTTGGTCTCTGGAGAATATAAAAACTACGTGTTTTTAAAACACGTAGTCTAGAGAACCGGAGAATAGCTGAATGTGATAGAGAATAATAAGAATAATGTGAATGGAAGAATAACTCTTGATATGCGTCAGAACTGGGGAACCAGAGAGCAGCCACTACGATCCTTGGATGAACTAACAAAAATATGTGCAGCCACCAAGTGTGGAACGCACCACGAACCCAAACCTGATCACTTTTTGTTGCAGGGGGAACGTTTGTTGTGTGTTGCAGGTTGGAGATGGACTGGCCACCTCACTCCTCTGTCCGTGATGGTAGCTCTTTCTAATTTTTTCGTATATAGATATACAAGATTTAAGAATACATCGTTTTTGACTTCAAGTTGAGTTAGTTTCTGATCAGGGCCCATCAAGAAAATATACCTCAAAATTATAGCCTGGAACAGTTCGTATTAAATAAAAAAGGATTCTATAATTAATCTAAACATTGGTAGTGACAGAGTCTAAACCTAAGAAGACGCATCGCGGCTTTAAGACAAGCAAGCTGCTAGCCTCAAGAATGACATTTGTTTATGAAAATGATAAGTTTTATTTTTAATACTTCCGATTTCGGAAACGGTCCTTTCTCATAATAAAACAAACAATTCCAGAAGCACTTCATATAACATCATATCATTATAGAAAATAGTATATTAACCGTTATTTTTATTAGATTTTTATTAGATTATCTACGTTGATAAGATGTTCAATGACCAGCCTCCTCGAATCATGGTTGCAAAATGGGTCTAGTACACTGATAAATATTCAGGTACATCCCTTCAACAAAATTCTCATAATATAATAGGTGAACACATAAATTTTTAGTCAGAGTGCTAGGATAACCTCGAATCGAGTTCCAATATTTGAATATTCCAGTACTGAACTGCATTATTCCGGCATTCGATATCCATATCAGACCTAAATTTTAAGCCTTGGTCACACTATGACCATAAGTTTTCGCTTATTGTATTATGAGGATTCTGACGAGGGGCTGTGCCCGAATATGTGATCACAGTGTGATCACAGGCTCCATTTTGCGTCAAGAATTCGAGAGGCAAAACCATGAAACATCTTACCAATTTATAATCATGCTCCTCGGCTACGCAATGCAAAATTCATCTACTTTTAAAAACCAACAGGTATCAGTTGATCAATGAGGCTTATATTCAATCTCACAAAAACATGAGAAAATATAACCTACCAGGAAATTACAAGCGAGTGATAACCCTCGGCAGGTGAGAAACGCGTTCAACAATCAGATCTGCGAGTTCCCAATGAGCAATCTTCCGAGTGCAACGTGGACTAGAGGATATAACTCAGTACGTCAGTGACGGATCCAAGCCAATGTTTTTGTGGGGGGGGAGGACAGGGTCTTAAATCGTGAATACACATTTTTTAAAGCGCGGTGAAAATCGCAGAGTTTGGGAGGAAAGTAAATTTCCCTGAACCCACCAGTGGGTATGCAGCTCCCAGCTTCCAGTCCTTGAAGTGCACTCTAAGAAGGCTGGGAGCGAACCAAATACTGATTGTACATCAAAAGCATAACATATTTTGCATCTGTCCACAATAAGTGCTACACGGTTTAATAAAATGTTCACAGCCATAGTCTGAGCACAGAGGTGTCACTTATTATTTTCGCCGACTTTCGCACGTACGACCACCAACAAAATCTGACCACTTGATTTTTGACTATAAAGACCCTTCGCATTACTAGTTTTCTTACCTTTAGGCTAAAAAATACTTTTAATGGCATGTTTTACTGAGGTCCTCAGAGGATTTGCCTTAATATACGGCGATAAACACCACTTACGCAAATACATGAACGTATACTGCGGGCACATAGGCAGACGACCGATGTGCACTCAGGCAGGTTCGTGTTCAATGCAGAAAACTGCTGGCTGTGGTACTCTGCCAACTCTGTGATTCCATTGCTCGTCCTCTGAAGCTTGTCTTCCAGCAGCAGGCGTAGTTTGCGATAGTCACTCGTCGAGGGGCAGCACCTGATTATTTCTGTTTTGCGTTCAGCTTGCTGGGGTAGGCTCTTCTTAAATTAGAACATATTTTCACAGCAGGAACAAATGGGACCAAATAAAGGGTACCAATAAAATATCACAAGCCCAAAATGAAAGCAAACAAGATATCACTGAATCTTGTTTTAAACATATGCAAAATAATATATATATTCAAGAACAAAGACATCCCCAAACCAAAGACGATGTATAGTCTAGATCATGGGTTTGTGGAGGAGTCGGGTGGAACCATGCAAAATCATGCTTTTTATAAATTATAATACATTATTTCAACACTGGCCCACAATAGCAAACAAATATTCCAAATTTCAGGTCTATGGGAGAATCGGTCTGATTGGGTTCATCCGATTCAAACTAACAAACAAAATGATCATACACAAGCTGGTCCATTGGGACGATAGCTTGACGATACACAGCAGCTACAAAAGACAGGTTTTCTAGTAAACAAATTTTCTCTTTGAAGTGAACAGCCTAATCTTTCATATATTCTTCCAGGAAAACACAAAAAATTGCATCACCCAAGACTGCCCTCCTGTCATTCCTACATGTCTATCCATACTCTTTGTTCACAATTATATTGTTGTATTGGGTACACTCCTAGTGTTTCAAATCATACTACATCTTATCCTAGTTTTCCTTCAGTTCATTTTTAATATCAATTATAAAAAGCATGAAGATGGGCATTTTCAGAGGGCAGATGGAGGAATTCATCTGCAGATGGGCATGAATACAGATGGGCATTTTCAGAGGGCAGATGGATGAATTCATGCTGCAGTCACTTTCATGTCTGGAAACAAATAGTAGCACTTGAAATATGAGTAACTTGATCCAAGAAGTGGATAGGAGTACACTGACTACTATGTACTGTATGGTACCAAAATAAATGGAAAATCTTTTTCAATCTGTAAAATTAATCAAAAACATTTTCATACTTAAAAGAAGGTAAGCTAAGCAGCAAATGCACTGGCATGCCCACATTGTGCAGAGCCAGTATTTGTAACAGGTAGAAATTTGTAATTCAAATTACAAGCTTGATATAGACTTTTACTAGAGTGCACAAATATTGTAAATATAAAGTTAGACCAAAAAGAGAGGGAATATGGGCAATTCAAAAATAATATGCTTAAATAATCATTGGAGAATTGCCATCACCAATAATTTTCACCTATTTTGGTACACAAATTGACCTGTGCAACAATAAAATGAGGACTTTTTGGCATTGACACTGCTCATAAGCCTTGTTCTGTCTGCCAGCACAGCCTTGTCCGCAAGCCCTCTAGCCTCTCCTCTAGAAAGAAATACCACAACTGCCTTTAGTATGTGCTATGGCTAATCAGACAAAAATGAACCAGAATACTTATCTACCAATCACAAAATAGTATGCTGCCACTGTTGTGCTGTTACTGTTTTTCCAGCAGCACCACAGCAGGTTGCCAGCCTGTAAATCTAAGATTGGTTCTAAGATTGGTTCTCAGTGAGAGGCTATAGTCATGTGACATAGACTCAATCCAGTGTGCAAAGTATGGCATTTTCGAGAGATCTTGCCAGGGTGAGTGCCCTCGGAGACAAGAGCGAGTGGTGTGAATTTCATCGACCTGGTGTGAATTTCCCAGACTGGTGCAAGGAAGGTGACACTGAAAAACAAACAAATAATGGCTGAATGGTTATAAAGACACAGGAGGGGACCTTATAACAAGTATTTGACTAATAAAAGAGGTAGCATTACATTGTGTGGGTAGGAAAGGGTGCATTTTCCCTATGGTATATGGCAGATTGGTGTGAATTTTTGGTGTCTGGCGGTGCAATGATTTTAGGTGGCTGGTGTGACTCATCTAGCCTGCTGCCATACTTTGCAGACTGGGACTCAATGCTGCTCGCTGATTGGTGTTGACAGACGAAACGAGACCACAGCTATAATAGTGGGCCAAAATGAAGTTATTAATTGAGCATACAATTTGCTTTCTGGCAACTTCATGAACCTAATTAATGCAGAACAGAAACATTAAATGCATTGCCCATATTTGATAGGATTAGTGTTTGACTTAACTCACTACACAAAACCTCAATGGGCATTGGTGGCCAGCAAATATGGATGGCAAAAATTCAAATTGTTTCATTAAATTTTCACGCATACATTTTTTCCCTCTAAGAAAATCTCAATTGACCACATCAAAGGCTCAAACTATTATACGTACAGATAACCGACGATATGGTAGATCCACGAGACCGGAGAGGCGACAATCTCCTCGTCTGAAAAAGCACCAAAAGCTTTTTTCATGCCTCAAAAGAGGCTCTTCTGGATCGCGCTACCCGTATCTTTTTATTGTATCATTTTAGCTGCAATGCAATCATGCAATAACGAACAATTATTAATTATAATCTTTAGGGTATTCGGGCCTGACCGCAGCGCTAATTAGTGTTATAGAATTTGTATTCATATCTCCGCGTTTGCCACGGCTTTCGAAATGGTGAATATCGATAACTCAGCGAAAGCCGTAATGACATCACATTGATGTAAGATAAGCCCACGTGACCAGATCCTATAAGGACTGGGCTTCGATTGGTTGATGGTATTTCTTTAAAGTCCTATATTTCTGTTTCAGAAGCATTTTAGAAAGTTTTTTTATAGAATAATTTTTGATGTTATAGGTGTTAGCCACTGAACTCCTTTAAAAGAAATGTTTGACATTTTTTATATATAAATTGATAGCTATAGCCGGGTCTACGTCACTTTATCGTTACCATAAGGACTCGGTAAAGTCGTCTATAAATGTTGACTTTGAGGCCGATTTTGAGGCATTTGAGCCTGAATTTGCAAAAATGAGAATGTAACTTCGAAACAATTTTTGTAACCTTTTGATCTAGCCAATAAAAATTTTTGCGACAATGTCCCTTTAAAAACGCCCACAAATTGATTCGACCACACAACGTAAGACCCACGGCTTTAAACGTCCAAACTAAAACTGTCCACGGCTTAAATTGCCCACAAATTAAAATACCCACGGATTAAAGGGCCCACAAATGCTCCCATAAGGAGATTTCAAACCACCCACGACTAAAAACGCCCACACATTAAAATACCCACATTCAAATGCTTAAATCACCCACAATTCAAAAAGGCCACAAACCACATCACCCACATAACTGTGCGTCAAATCACGTGCTCAATAGTATATGAAAATGCCGCTAGGTGGCTAGCAAAGCTCTCATAGGAGTGCACGACGGGATAGGTATTTGGATATTTGTGTCAAAAAAATATGCTGCAAAGGTAAAGTAAAAGTACTCCAAGGCGGATTTGTGCCGTCGGTTTTCCCGCGCTTTCGCAAGGGCAATGAAAACACAGAAGGGTTCGATGACCCTGTTTGCGCGGGATCCATGGGCGTATTGAGAATTTGTAAAGAGCAGGGTTGGTTCGTTAGGCTTTGTTGGGATGATGTACCTGAGCCAGAGAGCGCAGTTCTTAACCAGGTACCTATAAGGGTGCTCTGAGTCAGGGGCGGACGCAGATCCGAGTTTTTGGGGGCAAAACCCATGGCTATCTCTCCTCTTGGGGAAGGGCGATTTGGGTGCATTTTTAACCGCATGGCCCCCCGCCCCCCCCCCCCCCCCGCGCGGGGCCGGCCGGCGCGCGGGCGGCGCGCGCGCGCTGAACAGACCTAATATAAGCTACCTCTCGAATGCATGATCGCTACCCTGGGGATTTATTTTTACTCTATTCCCAGCTGGGAGCAGATTTTGCCCACCTCTCAGGTTTTTCCATAGTATCTCCGCAACGGTTTGAGATAGACTTTTGAAATTTGGTGGCTTTTCTTACAACTAAGTAGCACATATTCCCTGACATTTTTGAAAATATATATGTGCCTGAGGCGGCGCTATGGCTCGCTAATCTGGGGGTTTATCCCGAAGCCGAGCATTGTCACCTGCACTTCGTTTGTCCTACAATAAAGCTGTCCGTTGCGAATTGGCAGCAGTTATAATGTTTGAATGTTATTACTGAGATTTAGGAGGACAGTTGATGTATATGTTGATATAATTTTGGCCATAGGCGGTTCTAGAAGCTGAAAATGCGGGGTTTACAATGTTATCCATCCAAACTCTTCCAAAGTAAATAGATTGCGTACAGAATCTTCGGGAGGGGTAAACATAACCATGCTTTGATCACATATGTGTATTTAATGATTATAAGAAGCCATAGGCGTGCTCAGGTACCGTAATTAGGGGAGTTCACTCGCACTCAAGCTCGTTTTAGTGTTGTGTGTGCATTGAATGGGACAAAGCATTGCAACTATGCATTTAGTTCTAGGACCAAATGAGATTTGGAATGACAGTTGATGTGTATTTTTGTATATTTTTGGCCATAGACGGTTCCAGGAGCTCAAAATGGGTTGTCTACAATGTTATCCATTCGAACTCTTCCAAAGTGAATATAAACTGCCTACGGAATGGACGGGAGGGGTAAGAATAAGGATATATTGACCCCATCCATGTATTATATGATAATAGGATATCATATGCGCGCTCAGGTACCGTAATTAGGGGATTCGCTATCTTTCAAGCGTATTTTAGTGTCGTGTCTGCATTGAATGAGGCAAAGCATCGTAGATATTTGCCTTTAGTCTTAACACCAAATGGACACCATTCATCCATAGGCGGATCCAGGAGTGTTCCCCGGTTCGGCCAGGGGTAGATAAAGGCAGGGTAATTTGAAAAATAGTAATACCTGAAAGGCAGGGTAATTTGTGTCTTACCACACTATTCAGCCTCCCTGAATCCACTTCTGACATATTTTCGATATTTGAGCACTTTGCTTGACATCAGAGATATTACACTGTACCTGGCGTGTGCATTTCTGCAAAAATATATGAAAATAATTTATATAATCCCCCAAATTTCTGGCCCTAAAACCGCCCTTGAATTTTGAATTTCACCTAAGTGAGGGATTTGACCATTTCCAAGCAATTCCCTGTCAATCCATACTAGTTTCGTGAAAATCAAGCCTTAGAGACAGGACCTTCGGGTAATCTAAACAAGGCAAAATGTATATTTTGAACCCCCTTCCCTCAGTTTTCAAAATTTTGAAATTTTAATTAAAAAAAGGAGTTTAGCCTGAGAGGAATCGATTGCAGTTTAAGTTTTTAAAATCGAGCGGGTAGATTTCGAGATCTTAGGGAGGCGGAAGCTCCTCCTGTTGGAAATAGAGGTAGCCGGGAGCCCATTGGAAATAGTGTTAAGATTTAATTGCTCGACAGACCCATAGTGGATGCACGTTTTTAAAAAAAAATTATCCGGCCTTTCGGGGGCCAAAAGATAGTTTGGCACCCCTTCCAGCGCTTTGGGGGAGGAGTAATGGCCGGAACGCCCTCCCCCGCGTCCGCCAATGCTCTGAGTCACATTGTGAGTTGCCGCTTCTCGTTTCCTTTGGCAGGCGAGGGATAAGTTTATAAAATGATATTTGGGAAAGGCGGAAAGCTGAGAAGATTTACGGGCACCGAGTGCAGTGGATGCCTCACGTCCACCTTTTGTCACTGACTTATTCCCCAGTGGCACGCATTCTGCTGAAAAAATTATATAAATCGTTTAGCAGGAGTAGAAGAATATTTTAACCCGCACCCCACCGGGGTCCGGCGCCAACTTCGCCCCACCGGGGCATCGATGCTTCCCCTCTAACTCCGAAAATATGGGGATGAGTGCGAATCTGCAAAGTGAATTAGATAGCTTGTGTGAATTCAGTAATATTTTAATTCGCATGTTTAAGCGCTTAGATCAATGGTTTGACCTCCAGAGGTCAACTTAGACCAAGATAGGCTATTTCTACTAAAATATTAAATGCGAAAGAAGCCTTGGCATAGCTCTCATGCCATTAGAGCTTTTGAGATTTGGTAAAAAATAAACATTCGAAAGGAAAATGACAGGGTTTTTTCCGCTATGTGGCATATAATGAACTCCCGCCAGTGGTTTGACCTCCAGAGTTCACCACGTGACCTAATATACCCTAAGGCCACGGAAGCCAGAAAGTGATCTTGCCGTAGGACTTTGAGTTTGACTTTGAGAGCAATTTTAAGGCATTTTCAGGCCGAATTCGCAAAAATGAGAATATGGACTTCTGAAACAACTTTTGTGACCTTTTGATCTAGCCAATAAAATTTGTTCGCGTATCTCCCTTTAAGAAACCTGAGCATAGCTCTCACGCCATTAGAGCTATTGAGATCAAGCAAAAATAGTTTGATAGGAAAATGCCAGGACTTTCTCCGCTATGTGAAACATAATAGCCTCCCCGCCAGAGGTTTGACCTCCAGAGGGTACCTCGTGACTTAATATGACTTGAGGTCTCGAAAGGTAAGAAAGTGACCGCGTTGTATATGAAATGAAAACCAGTAACAAGACACACACGATGACGTTTGATTCAGCGCTCTAGCTTGATTAGGTCAAAAGCTATCGTCAAAATACTGTTTTTGCCCCTGGTGACTTGTGAGGACGTCGGATAGGTCAAAAGGAAAATATTGCCCCTGGGATCCGTGAAGGGGTGTCCAAGAACGCTTTTCTGAGCAAGATAAACATTGACATTAATTTTGTGGCTTTTAAATAAAAAGACAGCTTTTCCCATGCTTTTTCGATGGAATAGTTCACCTCGTGACCTGTCCTCAGGTCACGAAATAAAAATTCCGGATATGCATTTTGAGGACCCTGAAGGTTTCATGAATTACACGAAGCTTCAAATGGATCGGCTTAGAAATGTAGCTATGATAGAGCTCAAAAGGTGAAGTGAGGTGACCTTGGTTGACCTCGCCTGGTGACCTGACCTAGTGTGACCCAGAGTAAAAAAATTCAGGGATGATGGGAAAATGATTTGGTGAGAGAAAGACTCCTCAACTGCGGTGCTGTGCCCCGCTGTTTTTCTGTTATTCCGGAAAAACCTTAGGGAGGCCATCGATGCCCCCGGTGGGGTGAGGGTTAAGCTATTGACCTTATAAAGGGTAATAGTTGTAGTGCTTAACCCAAGTAAGGGGCGTCACCAAGGAGGGTAGAGTAAATAAGAGACCCTATGAGGGCGTCAAAAGTGACAAAGGTGGATCCAGGATTTCCAATCAGGGGGTATACATAATCGGAATAGGGTGGTAGTTAGAGCCGCAAACATTATCGGGATGGGGCACCATCCGTACCAGGAACGAGTTGGGGCACATCCTATCGCGGTAGCACCGATACTAGCATTCTAGGGGAGGGGCGTCCGAGGTGGAAGCAGTGGTAAATACAAGAAGGGGGGCTTGGAGGGGTCAAGCCCCTTGTACAGTCAGACTGCCTGTAGATAATGCGTTGCACACAATGGCGGGCAAGGCTTGAGCATGAATTACTATAATGATTTACTGGATCTGCCACTGATGAGAAGTGACATTTCAGGGGGCACCATTAATCTTTGAAGAAGAGACGTGACCATTTCAGGAGGAGCCGGGGGGGATCTTGCCCCTTCCTCGCCCCCGCAGGGGCGCAGCCAGGGGGCACAGGGGGCACGTGCCCCCCATCGATCCCGGGGTGCCCTTTTGATTGCCAGGTGGTGTACCCTCTTTGGGCCGTGCCGCTCGAAATTTAGTGCCCTACGCCGTTGAGTCTAGATGGAACTAGGCTGCATTTAGCGATTTAAGCGATTGTTTGACAATTAAGTGCCTTTTTGGTCTGTTAGGGCATTCTGTCACCTTTCCAAGCACCCGGGAAGAGTATAGGCACGTAATCCGTTTCCAGATAATGCCTCATCGTCTCCAAGCTCATCTGGTGCCCCTTGGAGCTGATCATGTGCCCTCTGAGCTGATCTGATGCCCGCGTAGTCAATCTTGTGCCCCCTGAGAAAATAAGTGTGCCTTCTGAACCTATATAATACTCTCTGAGTTAGTTTGATGCCTCCGAGCTTGCCTGGTGTCCTTTTAGCTGTTCTAGTGCCCCTTGAGCTGATCTGGGCCCCTGAGCTTATTTAATGCCTCCCGGAGTTGATCTACTGTCCAGGGGTGCAGCCAGGGGGCACATGGGGCGCGTGCCCCCATCACTGCCGGGGTGCCCTTTTGATTGTCAGGTGGTGTACCCAGTTTGGGCCGTGCCGCTCGAAATTTAGTGCCCTACGCCGTTGAACCTAGATGTAACTGGACCGCATGTAGCGATTGAAACTATTGTTGGACAACTTAATACCTTTTTTCGGTCAGCTAGGGCATTCTGTCGCCTTTCCAAGCACCCGGGAAGAGTATGGGCACCTAGTATGTGTTCACCTAATTCCTCATCATCGGCAATAATCGTACGGGGGAAGCTAATCTGGTGCTCCTTGAGCTCATCTCGTGGCCTCTCAGCTGGTATTGGCCCCTTGAGCTGATTACTTGCCTTCTAAGCTGATCTGGTGCCCCTGAGTCAATCGAGTGCCTCACTGATCAAATGATTGTGCCTCCTGAACCTATATAATGCCCTCTGAGTTAGTCTAATGCCTCCGAGCTTGCTTGGTGCCCTAATAGCTGATTTAGCGACCCTTGAGCTGATTCGGGTCCCCGAGCTGATCTCATGCCTCCCAAAGTTGATTCTGTCTCCTAAGTCAATATGATGCCTCTTCAGCTGGTTAGGTGCCCCCTCAGCTGATTATTGATGTCTCCTTAGATAGCCTGGCGCCCCCCTGAGCTGGTTTGGTGGGCCCTGAGCCCACCTTGTGTCCCCTGAGCTGTTATGTTGCTCCCTGAGCTGATTTAGGCTCATGCCATAGTCTGGGAGGCTGGGAGCTGATCTGGCCCCCGAGCGGATCGATCTGGTGCCCCTGAGCTGCACTAATGCCCCTGAGTCGATCTGGTGCCTCCTGAGCCCATCTGATGCCCTCTGAGCTAGTTTGGTGCCCCCTGTGCTAATCTGGTGCCCTTTAAGCTGATCTGGGCCTCCTTACGTGATTTCATTAGTAGCTCTAAAGCTCTAAGCTGAGCTCGGCGCACAGGGGCTGGTGAGGGCCCCTGAGATGGTATGGGGCTCCTGAGCTGATTAAGTGCCTCCTGACTCGATCTGGTATTCCCGAGCTGATCTGGGCCCCAAGTTGGTCGGGGACCCCTTATCTGATTGTTTGTCCCCGAGGCTGATCTGGTGCCCTATGGGCCGATCTGGTGTTCCCTGAGCAGCTCTGGGGCTTTTGAACTGCTTGGGCCCCGAGCTGGTGGAGGATTCCTGAGCTGATTTAGTGGCCATGACTTGATCTTGCCCCTGACCTGACTTGAGGTTTCTGAACTCATCTGGGGCCTCAAGAGCTGATCTGGGGCCCAAGAGTGGATCTAGGTTCTGAGGGTACCCTGAGCTGGTGTGGGCGCTGAGCTTGTGAGAGCCCTTTAAGTTGGCTTGAGGCCCCCTGAGGTAATCTGGCGCCTTAAACTGTTCTGGGGCTTCTTGAACTGGTTTAAAGCCCTATGAGCCTATCTGTGGCCCATTGAGCTAGTCTGATGACCTATCTCTGGAACCAATGAGCTAGTCTAGTCCCTGGGTGAAGCATGAGCTGCTCTGTGGCCCTGATCTACATCAGGGGCCCCTGAGGTGATCTTGAATAGATAGATAATAAGAACACAAGGCCAACTCCCATCATCTTGGGGCGGGGTCACTGAGCTAGTCTATTCCCTGGAGGCACAACTGGGGGGGACGGGGGAAGTTGCTCTGGAGGCCTCTGATTCACACTTGGGGGCCCCAGAGCTGGTGTTGAATAGATGGGGAATCAAAACACGATGGAAACTCCCCTTGTAAACTAGGCAACCCTGGTTAGATAGGCAACCCACAAAGATACGGTAATTATTTTGCTTCATGACACAGGACTTCAAATGGTATACAACATGACCTTGACATGTCGTTATTTGACCCTGAACCGAAGTCATTGACCTCAGGTCATGGTCAAATATAAAAGTATCCCGTAACCTAAGAAGGCCATGTTGCATGCCATTCGCCTCGTTGAGCTGGAACAAACACATAAATGCCACCAGATGTCTTTTAAAATGCCGCCATATATCTTATTAAATGCCGCCAGATATGGGACTGCTCCACCAGATGAACCCTGTCCGTTTCCTTGGTGAGGCAAGATGAGGCTCCCCCTTTCACGCATAGACACATTGTTACAGTGGCAATAAAGGTGAAATCAAACGGAAATAACTACTTCTGAAAGGCCCTGCAGAGAACAAATCAGTTAGTGCCCAAGCACCTTATATCAAGTCGAGTTAATGCAGTAACATTCTTTTGTAGAACATACCAACTCCACCAGGGCTCTCCCGGTACCCGTCACCTTCTGGGGGAGAGGAACAAGGCCGACAGTTCAGGTAGCAGGGTGGTCTTGATGTAAGGTCAAAGGCATAAATTACCCCAACAAGGCAATAACATGCATGATCATGATTATTAGTATGAGCCAAATGGTCTCCATGAAAACAAAATAATAGTTATACTGCGTTTAATTGAAAAATTTTAACACTCAGATAATTTTGTTTACCCTTGGTGACCACTGCTGACATGGCTATGGACCTAACCGGACATCTATTTGTGACATATCACATTTTTCAATTGAACAGCTTTTGAATGTTATCCAGAAATTTCGTCTTGCATTTCTAAGAGCGAGTTAGATTTCCACTTCGAAAAATCACTATGCATGGGCATAGGAATGACGTCATAACTCAGCGACCTGACCTGACCTAGCTAAGGTATTTTTGTCAAAAATGTTAAAAATTTGTCAGGTAGCAGATACGCATACTGAAATTGCCTTAATACAAATACTTTTGGAATTATTTGCAAGAGAAACTGAGACTAGCAGGTCCAATGGAACACGCAATAGGTACCGGAAAACAAGCATCAGAGACGAAATTTTCACTTGCCTATGGTCGAAGTTTTTTGCAAGGTAGAACAATATCATCTGCACTCAAAGTCTCCATTTTAACCATAGAATCACCTCCTGAGTGGCAATAGGTCTATTAAAAAAATTCACCATCATTATCATCCCCCAACCTGGGCTGAGCTGGGCCCACAGAGGCTGATGAGGGCCCCTGAGATTGTATGGGGCTCCTGAGCTGATTAAGTGCCTCCTGACTTGATCTGATATTGCCTAGCTGGTCGGGGACCACTGATCTGATTGTTTGTACCCGAAGATAATCTGGTGCCCTATGGGCATCTGGTGTCCCCTGAGCAGCTCTGGGGCTTTTGAACTGATTGGGCCCCGAGCTGGTGAGGGATCCCTGAGCTGATTTAGCGCCCCTGACTTCAACTTGCCACCTGAGCTGATCGGTCTGGTGCACCCTGAGCAGATATACTGCCCCCTGAACTTAACTAATTCCCCCTGAGTTGATCTGGTGCCTGCTGAGTCATCAGTGTGTCTCCTAAGCCCATCTGATTCCCTCTGAGCTAGTCTGGTGCTCCATGGCTAGTATGGTGCCCTTTTAAGCTGACCTGGACCTCCTGGGTTGATTACGTGATTTCCTGAGCAGCTCCTAGGCTCTGAGCTCAGCTGTGCCCACAGGGGTTGGTGAGGGCCCCTGAGATGGCATGGGGCTCCTGAGCTGATTAAGTGCCTCCTGACTTGATCTGGTATTCCCGAGCTGATCTGGGTTCCGAGCTGGTCGGGGACTACTGATCTGATTGTTTGTCCCCGAGGCTGATCTGGTGCCCTATGGGCCGATCTGATGTCCCCTGAGCAGCTCTGGGGCTTTTGAACTGATTGGGCCCCGAACTGGTTAGGGATCACTGAGCTGATTTAGTGTCCCTGACTTGAACTTGCCCCCTGCGCTGATCGATCTGGTGCACCCTGGCCCCTGGACTGATTTGGGGGCCCCAAGAGCTGATATGGGGCCCAAGAGCGGATCTGGGTTCTGAGGGTACCCTGAGCTGGTCTGGGCTCTGAGCTTGTGAGAGCCCTTAATGTTGGCTTGAGGCCCCCTGAGGTGAGCTGGCGCCTTAAACTGTTCTGGGGCTTCTAAAACTGGTTTAAGGCCCTATGAGCCTACTTGCGGCCCATTGAGCTAGTCTGACGACTTCATCTCTAGGGTCAATGAGCTAGTCAAGTCCCTGGGTGAAGCATGAGCTGCTCTAGGGCCCTGATCTACGTCAGGAGCCCTGGGGTGGTCTAGACAGATAATAAGAACACAAGGCCAACTCCCATCATCTCGGGGCAGGGTCACTGAGCTAGTCTAGTCCCTGGAGGCACAACTGGGGGGGGCTACTCTGGAGGCCTCTGATCCACACTTGGGGGCCCCAGAGCTGATCTTGAATAGATGGGGAATAAGAACACGATGGAAACTCCCCTTGTAAACTAGGCAACCCTGGTTATATAAATTGCTTATTATACTGGTGGATTCTGGGAAGGGATGATAAAAAGGCATGTGCCCCTGAGCCCAGAGCATAGTCACCTAAACCAGGATTTCTACTAATTAATTTAAATGAAGAACTCGTTTTCACAATTTTTAGCCCTGTCCCACCATCCCCATCCAAACCACCGGCCTGTTCACCTTTTCTTTACTCTTAACTGGCACTGATCCTTGATAATGTGGAACTCAATAAATGCGTTCAAAAGGTATCTCCCAAATTATTCCGGCAGGAAAAATTTTATTCTTCCAAAGTCACAATGCCACTCCTCGTCCCACGGAGACTGTGGGAGGCGAGTAACTTAATCCGCGTTCAATCAGGGCTCACTTGTCACGAAAAAAACCAGCTGGTATAACAAATGAATTTTCGACTCTAAAATTTCTTAACTTGCACATGTTAACAGATATCACAGGCTCCGCTGATTTCTCTGATGTTAAGTACTTGTATGAGTTGGCCTATTTTCCCTTAAATCTATCTAAAACAGTCGTGTTTTGGCTAGTTCCGTGACATTTTGGTGATATTTTTTGGTTTTAATCGAGTTTTCCTTCTCCGTCAATGCTTAATTTGCATTTTTATTAAACCAAGATCCCCCAAAAATGATATGAACAAAGATATAGTACGTTTTGTAGGTTGCATTAAAAAGTGCCCTTTTTCTCCTGGGGTGCCCCTCAAAGTTGGTGTGCCCCCCATACCAAAGCTCTGGCTGCGCTCCTGTCGCCCCTAGTCCATAACTTTCACACCGAGTCCTCACTGCCGCCCTCGCCTTATCACTTGTATGTATGTTTGTATGTATTTCAAGGATCACCAACAGGCATGGGCACCCACTGACAGGTGAAGTCAAAAGGTTTAAAACAACAAACATCAATACAGAAACAGGCACAGCCGATCGTCATTATCTCCTGTCACGTAAGTATAAAACAACGCGTTTCTTGAATTCGATGACATTTTGATACCACACATCTACATCGCGGTTTGCATTTAAGAAGGCGTTGCACGCCTTCGGTATTCGGCAAAATAAACCGTTCCGGACGGTATTTATCCGGGCGTACATCACATGAAATGTAGCTCTGGTGCGGAGCTGCCGGGTGGGCACAGCCAGTGGGAGCTTAGAAAGCAGGAATGGAGAGCAGGAATGGAGAGAAGGCAAGAATGGAGACTTCCACTCTGATTCGCGCCACTCCTACTTCGTGGCTATTGTCCCTGGCTCATCACTGCCGCCATCGACTTATGACTTTGCCCTGTTTTTTTCCGTCCCGGCCAATCACTGTTGCCTCCAGCTTATCACTTCCATCCTAATGTGTACTGTTCTTAGTCCATAACTACCGCCCTGGGCTCATCACTGCAGCACTGATTCTTACCGCCCGTGTTACCGTGTTAGGCTAAAAAATAAAGGACGCTGGGGCAAAAATAAAGGGCATGCACAGGTACAGTGGAATTGCCATCTTTATTAATATTTACACGCGCTGTTTATCGGTGTTTTGCTCTCTTTTCACGTAGTTTTAGTTTAAAGTCCTTCGCTTTCATTTTAATTTCCATCCACTCCGTTATTCCGAAGTTAGAATCTAACCCCACAACACTGATATGCTCCAATCGTGGACAGATTTACAACTCAGATTGGATTCTTTTAAGACGTGTATGGAGCTTTGGTATTTTGCCTAAAAAGCAAACATGTTTAGAAAAAGCTGTTAAATTCATGCCCAACATTCACCCATTAAGGCCCGGTGGGCCATTTTTGGATGGTCGTTTCAAAAGGGCCTGTGCGTATCGCTTTACACTCTATGATCGCTGGAATCATGGTGGCATGAAGCGAAAGTCCGATAGTTGCTGTTAAACCGAAAAAAATGCTGCGTTGCACCGTAGGATTCAAAATTTTAGGGGCTTAAATTCGGCCGTTTTTACCATTCGTGACCTTAGACCATGGGCGTCGAACGCGGGGGGACGGGGGATGCGCCCGCCCCCCGTTGGCCAACCAGGAGGAGACGTCCCCCCCAAAAAAAAAATTTGGGTCAATCGTCATAAATGCTGTCAGGTAACGAATATGCTCAAAATTCGCCTCCCTGGTCAGCACCAGCCCGGGTCCGTCCCCCTGCGAAGATTTTGTGGCGGCGCCCCTGCCTTAGACTACTAATTTGCATATCATGGAAAAATGAGGGCAGCTGTGAATATGATAATACCAAAAATGCAAGAGAACTTATGGAACAGAATGATATATATAATGAGTTTTGATCGGTGTGTGTAAAGCTGGGTTGACGCCGATATTTTGAGCGACCAATTTTGGACCGCCGGGCCACAGCGGCAAGTGCAAGTTGAGTTCGTTGCCGCGGAAACGCTGCGCGTGGCGGCATTGTTGTGGCATTGTTGTGCCGTAAACCTTGGCTGTGAACAGCGGCTGTCGTGGATTCAGACCAGTAGCAGGGCGGCCAAATCACGTGACATCAAAACAATTTCAGGCCAGCTGATGACAAATCTGCCGATTCAGGAGATACCCGAAATAGCGTGTGTTATAAAAACGACAGAGGCAACGGAGCCCAAAATCACACAAACATGGTTTTTGAAGAAAAAAATCGAGGGGGCAAAGCGGTGGCAATGGAGGGCTGGGGGAGGGGCAATTGCCCAGTTCCCCGACCCGGGCCACCTTAGGACAGGGGCGGATGCAGGCCGACGGTTGGGGGCAACGGGAAAAAATCGTGAAACATGTTTTTTTAAGGAAATCTGTAAAAATCTGCAAAAATCAGGTGCTTTGGGGGCGACTGCCCCGTTTGCCCCCCCTCACATGGATCCGCCAGTGCCTTAGGGCAACAGAGGGCTAGAGGGGGCGTGGGGGAGGCAGCAGAGAGTGGGGGAAATGCGTTTTTCGTCCCCCTGGACAATGGGTCCAAGCAGTGGCGATACAAGGAAGTTGGGGAGGCTCAAGCCCCTAGTTCCACGGGCGGATCCAGAACCGCCGATCGTGAATAGGGGGGGGCACCAGAGTCGGATCAAGCCCGAAGCTTGGGGGCAATGGAGCCCAAAATCGTGACAAAATATGATTTTTTAAGATAATCTAGGGGAAAAGCGGTGGCAACGGAGGGTGGGGGTGCCCCGTTTGTCTCCCCGGGTGAGCCACTTGGCCCTGGGGGCGCCAAATCCTGTCGCGGGCGCCGATTTTCGCATCCTGAGGGGGAAGCGAAAGTTTGGTCTTTGGTTCCGAAAAAATCCTGGCATTTCCCGGGACGTCTCCAACACGGTCAACATCTGATATCTGTGACCTCGTTTGACCTTGAAGATATTGACCAAGGTCAATGAAACTTGGTAAAAATGTAAAACAGCTCGGCCACCACTAAGCCTCAAACGCACGTTTTTTAACTTTCTTGGTTTCCGAGACCTTAGGGGGGCCTACCAGCCCCCCTCCAGTGCGCGTAAGTTTCAGACTCCCTCCAGTGCGCATGTTCAACGTTTCGCATATATCTGTCACTGTTTCTGCGGACGAATGGAATATCACGTGCCTTGGACGCCTTGAAATATGCGAACTGTGCCGTTCGGTACAAGCGCGTTGAAATTCAATGAAATAATACTTTTCAAAAACATTGTATTTAATGAGTGGAGGCTACGAGGAGCTCTCATTCAGCAAGCAGCACAACATACAGCAAATCGCATACTCTACTTCATTCGTCAACGGCTTCTGATGCAAAACTAGCGATCCCTTGAATTGCACTTACATGCCATCAAAGCTAACTATCCAAACTATCCAAACTGCTTGACGAGCTGAAAGGACGTGGTCTGGGCGCCAGTGGGACTGTTCGTGAGAACAGGCTGGACAAGTGCCCTGTCACGCCTCTGAAGGATATGACAAGGGGCAAACGCGGAGCCTACGAACAGCACTTCGACACAACTTCAGAAGTCCTTCTGGTGCGCTGGAAAGACAATAAAGTGGTGAACGTGATGACCAACTTCGACACGGCTGTACCCGTGACCACGACGAAGCGCTATGACTGAGGCGTGAAGGGACGGAGGTGGATGTGCCACTGCCCAACCTGCTAAAGACGTACAACGCTGGCATGGGAGGCGTAGACCTCCATGACTGGTTGCCGGGCAAGTACGAGATCTCGATTAGAGGAAAGAAGTGGTACTGGTGTCTGATCACGAGAGCTCTCGACATGGCGGTAGTCAACAGCTGGTTGCTTCACCGCTCTGCAGTGGCCTGACAACAGCAAGTGACGCTGCTTCAGTTTCGCCGGGACATCGTCACTCATGGCGGCTGCCGGTGCCAACAACGGAGCTGTGGAGAAGCCGATTAGCTTCAAGCGCACGCACGCCACTTGGATTCCTAGAAGCCTCCGGTACCACGTCGTGGGTCACCTGCCTGGTGTCCTAAGCTCCCGCCGTCGCTGTCAGCGGGAGAGCTGCAAACGGAGGTCTTCCAAGAAGTGCGTCAAGTGTGATGTGCCTCTGAGCCTGCCCTGCTTTGCAGCGTATCATCAGAGCGTGTAAGCGAAGCGGGCCAGCTGGAATATGTTTTGAGGCGAGGAGAGTGATTGGCTGTTCAGGTTGTCTGCTACTCGAAATATATTTCAAGACCTCATAAAGTGTTGCTATCCTTTGCCTAGTTCGCAGCCCAGTAATAGAGTGTCAGCATTCAGCAATGCTTCTTTGTTGCATATTCGTGCAAAACTAGTTTATGGATTTTGACACATGTAGCCTGCAATACACATTACTGCCAGTTGGCTGGGCAGATATCAATACTGTTCTTGCTATTTAAGGTGGCAATTTAAAGAACAAATAACATGAAATTGTCCCGCAGTCACAGTTCTGTAGTTAGATTTTGTTCATGGCCGAGAGGGAGGGTAACTGACGGTACCAGCGTTCATAAGTATACAATCACTATGCCGCAACCACTCGAAACTTTCCTGGTCATGCAGTGTGAACGCCCATTGAGCAAATTAAAACGGTCATAAATCTGACACATGCGCCATTTGGAAACGTGACGCCTGCCCTTCGGCTACGCGGCCGTCCGGTCAGTCGGCGGCTGCGCGTAGGGTCATCGCTGGGGCCGGCGGGCCATTTTTGGACGCATCTATAATTCAAAAACTATAATGGCCAAGATTTTGACATTTTCAGGATTTCTTATTGCCGTTATCGGAAGACTGCAAAATATTACGGAAAAAATTCCAACGTGAACTTGGTCCGGGCCTTATGGGTAAAAGGCAGTGTGGCACCTTAATAAGGTGATTTTAACTTAGACCGCCAAGTTGTAAAGCATGCCCGAAAACCTGGTGCTTAATATAGGTAATTTGTTTTGAAACTCAAATTTCCGTGGAGAAAAACTAAAAGCCTACCTGAAATGTATCCCAAATGCACCCCAGCCAGGCGACCACAGTTGTCAGCTGTTGGTGTGGCGACAGCGCTGACGTCACGGTGGGTAATCAGCCACTTAAAGTCATTGAAGCCTGTTGAATATGGTAGTAGTTTCCAGATAATGACGTCATCCACAGGCAGTTTTATTTGTCACACTAAAGGAACATTTTAAAAATCGAAATATTGAGCTTATTGTAAATTTGTCGGGGAAATCATTGACGTTTTCAGGATTTTCGGCTAAAAATACCCCTAGTTACACTAAATTCCTGGATTAGACCAAGGTGCCACATTCCCTTTAAAATATAATGTCCCTGTGCTATAAAAGGCAAAAAAGCGAAACAGATTTGGTACAATGAGGGGATGCCGCCCCCGCAACGCCGCTGCCCCTATGGGGTACCGCCCCCCCAAACCGGCTAAGAATCCCCCATAGCTTTTAGGAAAATTACACCCTTGATCGCAGGGGCCCTTTTCGACCGGTCCCCCAGCGAAATCCCGATTACGTCCCCGGAATAACGTGGTCTTATTCCCCACGGCTGGAAACCGCCTTCCATGTCCGATCTGACACCGTGGTGATGATCCTTTTACACCCACGTCAATATTCTCTGTAATTGGGCAAGTGTGCCTCTCGGTAGTGGTCCGGATAAAATAAAACAAATAAAATAAGAAGGGAGGTCCGCCGACCCCTCTCCTCTCCCCTTGGCTACGCCACTGGAATCGGTGTGTGGCGTGGAAAGCCTCAAAACAACGTCTTGAGTGATTTAAAATCGGAAATGCGACTACTCATTTGTTTTTCTCCTCACGCGCGGTGGCACTTGAATGCGCGGTGCCAGCTACAAATTATAAGGAGCATGGTGCGGGATTAGGCCGCAGCACAGCACGAATATCCGTTGCTTTCTCATGGGCACAATTATTATATTTTTAAAACACAAAGCCCAGTGTTGTCTGATGACTCCATTCATTTAAACGCGTGCTTGGCATCCAATGAAGAAAGCAGCAAAGCTGAAGGATACATTCAGATAAGCAGCCTGCCCGCGCAGCCCCGCCGTTTTTCCGCTATCATTGAAAAACCTTATGGAGACCATCGGTGTTCCTTTTGGACGGGCGATGGTTAAGCACAAGCTACGTTTCCCAGATATTGGCAATGATTTTGCTTCCCTTGTAAACTAGTTTGAATAGATGCACAGCTACCACATGTTACCATTTTGAACCTGCTTTACTACGTATAGCAGTTATCATAGGCGTAGGAACCGGGGGCCAGGGGGGCCACTGGCCCCCACTTTTCTGTGGGGGCCCCCACAGAAAAGTGGTATTGACTATGAAAATACCAGCAACTGTAACATAAAATAAGAAAACCAAACGGACCGTATAGCTTGCTCGGAAAACCTCTTATAAAGCTGGCCTGGACTCCTGAGCTGATCTGAGGTCCTATGCGTCGGTCTGGGGCCCCTGAGCTGTTCAGGGGCCCCTGAATTAACCTCTGATGTCCTATGAGCTAACCTGGGGCTCCTTGAGCTAAAGGTCCCTCGAGCTGGTTTATGCCCCTCTGAACTGTTGCATGGTCCCTAAGCTGAACTGGGAGCCATCAGCCTGAATGGGCCCCTTGAGCTAGTCAAAGACCCTATACAAGCCGATCTGGGGGCCCCTGAGCTGAGCTGGGCCCCCAAATTGTTTATTGTTTATTGTTTATTGTGACATCATCCAACCATTCCACACAGATTGGGCTATTCTATGGTTGTTGTCATACAGGTATGCACATTCATCGCTCTTTCACTCTACCGAGATCGTCATTTTTCTGTACAATATGTCAACGAAACGTAAGCAACACACTATCCGTCAACACACTAAGATATACAATATTATAAAAGAGACAATGGATAAAAGATATTAAAATACTATCCTGGCTGGTCATCAAGTGTTCTTAGCTATATCCCTGGCTATTGTTTTAAACATCTTCCATGGAATGTCTAGGAGGTCATTAAAACGACCAGTGTGATGATTATATAATTGAGACGCTCGATAACAAAACGTTCTTTTTCCATGGTTTGTTCTAGGCCTAGTCACAGCAAGATGATTTGACTGTCGAGTCTCACGTTGGTTCACTTCATGATTGAAACGGAACATTGCATGTAGTGCACGAGGTCTGCTTGATGTAAGCACCTTGTAGAGCAAGCAAAGGTCACTGTAAACCAAGAACTGACTAGAATTCAACCAGCCAAGCTGTCCCATCACATCCGAAATATGATCATATTTTCGACGCCCAGATAGAACCCTAGCAGCAAAATTGAAAACACTTTGAATTTTTCCAAAACAGGTATTATTTGCACTTCCAAAAACCTGAATACAGTACCTAAGTTGAGAGAATACCAGAGAATCAATTAACCGTGGCAACACATCTCGAGGCAGCACATGTTTTGAATGGGCAAGTCCTATCAATATACCAAAACATCGATCGCATACGAGCTTCACGTGGTTCTCCCATCCAAGTTGGCTGTCCATCATCACCCCTAAATTTTTGACGACAGATTTGCATTCTAACTGTTGTCCCATGAACATGATTGAGGGTGTTTGCTCAATGCGGGCTAGTTGACGTCGATCGCCGCATACAATAAGCTCAGTTTTTCGAGCATTCACTAACATACCATGCTGTTGAAACCATTGACTCATAACTTCTAAAACTGATTCAAGGCTAGTCCTCATCTCATCCAAACGATTCCGTGATCCAGTGATCGCTAACTGACAATCGTCAGCATAGCGCACTAGTGTGACTTTGAAGCCGTTGATTTCGCTGGGAATATGACAAGCAAGATCATTGGTTGCAATGTTGCTAAGCAAAGGTCCTAAGCAAGTACCTTGAAATGTGCCGATGGATATTCTTGCCGGTTCCGATAAGTTTTCCCCAATTTTGACTCTTTGAATATGGTCTTGTAGATAGCTTTTGAAACCAACCAGTTGAAATTTGCAATAGTTCCAGTTTTTTAAGAAGAATTTCGTGGTCGATAAACATCGAAGCAGCGAGATAAATCTATGAGGAGTAATAAATGATATTTGAAGAATTGTCCATGCCACTTAAAACCTGTTCAGACATAGTTAGAAGTGCAGTGCACGTTGAATGTTTTTCCATGAATCCATGCTGCTCCTCGCTGAAGAGATTCTGGTGGGTCAAATATGCCGTCAATTGTGTATGCACCAATTTCTCAACAATTTTGCTAATGGCTGGCACTGTAGTCACAGGTCTGAAATTGGCTGAAACAGATGGATCTCCCCGCGCTTGTGAATTGGAATTACAACAGCACTTTTCCAACTTTTGGGCACGGTTTCCGGAAACAAAACTGGCATTTATAATCCGCAGCAAAATGTGACCAATAACGCTGAAACAGATCTTCAAAACTTTGATGGGCAGGTCGTCTTTATTGCAAGAATTTTTGTTTGGCATGGAGAACACTACTTTTCGTAGCTCGTCCAGGGTGATGGGCATGATACGGAAAGCTCCCGCATTAACTCTTGGCAGTCAGCGAACCGGAAATGGTGCTCGCCCCGATCTTTGAAATTCCAAAATTACTTGATTTCGTGTTTCAGAACCTATTTCTGCAAAGTACGCATTCAGATCATTAGGGGTCAAATTTAATGGTTGAGTTGCTGGTCCTCGCTTCGGAGCTATCACTGGTCGTAAGAGACAGAAATACTTCAGATGAGTTGCCATTGTTTACGCGATCTGAAATGCTGTCCCTGCAATCTTTCCGTATAGCTCGTTTTGTAACTGTATCCAGCTGCTTATAAAGGGAAACATTGCCTAAACTCATAGCAGCTCTTCTTTGTTCCATGAGATCAATTGTTTCATCCGTGACAGGGGCTTACGCTCGTTGTGCACGCGAAAACGTCTGAATGGTGCATGTGAGTTAAGAATACCGATTAGCCTACTAGTAAACATATCCCACTGCTCCTCACATGTGAAGTCACGGCCAACAATGCTATACCAATCAGTTGAATTTACGTCGATAAGAAATGCATCGGTGTCGAATGCTCTCCAATTACGGGCTGTCCTATATATACACTGCTTTAGGCTTCGTGCGAGAAATTCTAGCTTCAACGCGAACACGTTTGTGGTGACAAAGCTAATCTAATGCCCCCTGTGCTAAACTGGGGCTCCTGAGCTTATCTGGGGCTCACGCCAGAGTTATAGGGCCCCTGAGCTGAGCTTGAAGTGGCTTCCTTGAGCTGTTCTGAGACGCTACATAAGCCGATCTGGGACCCCTGAGCTGAGCCGGGCTCCTAAGCTGATCTGGTCATCTGGGCTAATCTATGACCCACTGTGCAAAACTGCCCACCCCCCACCTCCCCCTTAGATGGACTGGGACCAGTAGAATAGCCAAGGAGAGTCCAAGGGGTTCGCGGACCCCCTCCCCGCCCTTGGGCCGATCGTAAGCACTTAAAGGATTCTCTGATCAGGGGGCCCCAGAGTCAGTCTCAGGGGCCCCCGAGATTGGTTCATAGGGGCCCCGAGTCGGTCTCAGGGCCCTCCCGCCTCGGAGAGGTTAGCATTAGGGGGCCCCAAGAGTTGGTCTTAGGGGCCCCGAGAGGTGGTCTCAGGGCCCCCCGAAGTTGGTTTCCAGGGCTTCTGAGAGTTGGTCGCAAGGGACCCCCAAAAGTCGGTCTCAGAGGGTCCGAGAGTCGGTCTCAGCCTCCCACCCCCGAGATTAAGTCTCAGACCCCCAAAGTCGGTTTCAGGGAGCTCCTGGAAGTCAGTCTCAGGGGACCCCCAAGAGTCGGTCTCAGGGGGCCTCCAAGAGTCGAGCTCAGGGAGCCACGACATATAGTCTCCAGGGGGCCCGAGAGTTAGTCTCAGGGCCAAAAAGTCTATCTCAGGGCCCCCAGAAGTCGGTTTCAAGGGCCCTGAGTCAGTCGCAGAGGATCCCAAGAGTTGATCTCAGGGGGCCCCGAGAGTCAGTCTCAGGGCCCCCGAGAGTCATCCTCAGAAGCCCCGCCCCCTGAGAATCGGTCTAAGGGGTCCCTCGAGTCTTTCTCAAGGGGCCCCTGGGAGTCGGTCTCCAGGGGTCCCTGGGAACTAATCTCAGGATAAGTTATTATCAGATACCCCACCAGTGTTGGTCTAAGGGGCCTTCTCTCAAGGACCCCGAAAGCTAATATGGGGCCCGAGGAATTAGTGTCGTGAGGTGCCGCCAAGTGCTGGTCTCAGGGGCCCATCATAGTCTCAAGGGTGCCTCTCTCAGGAGACAATATTTACTTTCAGGGGGCCCCGAGTGATCATCTGGAGTCCCGAGTTAGTCTCAGTTGTGCAGCAGAGTGATGGTCTCAGAGGGCCGCGGAGAGGTGATCTTGGATGCCCTCGAGAATTGCCCCCAGGCTGTTCCCCCCCACCCGAGTTTTTTGTCTAAGGGGCCCCAAGAATCAGCCTCGGGGAGCGTTCAAAAGCTAGTCTCAGAGGCCCCTCCCCCGAGGTCAGTCTCAGGGGCATCCGAGAGCTAATTTTGGGGCTCTGAGGGTAATCCCAAGAAGTTCTCCCGAGTTTTGGTCTCACGGGCTCCAAGTTGGCCTTAGACCCTGAGAGGGCGAATCTGGGGCCCCTCCTAGAGAACAGGTCTCAGAAGCACCAATTGCTCAGTCTCAGGGACACCCCCTGAGTGTTAGTCTCAGGGGGCGCCCCAGTGTTAGTCTCAGATTGCTATCGGGAGCCAGTCCCAGGGTCCCCCGAAAGTCAGTCTTAGGGGACCCCAAGAGCTAACCTGGATGTCCCCGAGACTCTATGTCTGGGAGCCACCCGAGAGCAAATCTGGGGGGTCGGTAGGTAGTCTCAGAGGTGCTGCCGAGAATTTGTCTTAGGAGCTCCGCGCCTATACTCAGGGGCCCCTCGGTTTTGGTCTAAGGGGTCCCCGGTAATAAGGCCCAGGGGCCCCTGACAGCTAATCGGGGAGGGGGCCGAAAATTAGCCTAGCGAGTGCCGCTAAGTGTTGGTCTTAGGAGGGCCTCAGAGCTAAACTGGGAATCCTGAGCTTATCTGGGGCTCACTTATACGGCCCCTGAGCTGAGCTGGGGGCCATGAGCTTAAAGTGGCCTCCTTAAGCTGTTCTGAGACGCTATATAGGCCGACCTGGGCCCCCTTAGCTGAGACGGGCTCCTAAGCTGATCTGGTCATCTGAGCTAATCTGGGGCCCGCTGTGCTGAACTGGGGACCCCGAGATGGTCTGGGATCCCTGAATACTTTAGAGTCACTGAGCTGGAACCGTTGAGTTATTCTGAGACCGTACATCAGCCGACTTGGGACCCTGAGCTTATCTAGACCCCTAAAAGCTAATTTGGGCCCTTAGCTAATCTCAGGCGCCCTGTGATGAACTGAACAGCCCCTGAGCTGGTCTGGGGCACCTGCACTGTTATTAAGTCCGCTGAGCTGAGCTAGGGGCGATGAGCTTGAATGGGCCTCTTGAGCTGCTTTGGGCTCTACACCAGCCGACCTGGGGTCCCTGAGCTGAACTAGGCCGCCAAAGCTAGTTTTAGGTTCTAAATTAATATGAGGCCCCTCTGCTGAACTGAGCAGCCTCTGAGGCTAGTCTGGCGCCCCATGCCCAATTATAGGACTCGCTGAGCTAAGCTGGGGGACATGAGCTTGAGCTGGTCCATTGAGTTGTTCTGAGACCCTATATCAGCCAACTTGGGGGCCCCTGAGCTGTGCTGGGCCCCACAGCTAATTCGAGCCCTAATCTAATCTGAGGCCCCCTGTGCCTATATGAGGCCTCTGAGTTGGTCTGGAGCCCTGCACAGTTCTAGCGTCCCTGAGCTAAGCTGGGGGCCGATACCTTGAATGGCCCATTGAGCTGGTTTGATACCCTATATCAGCCGACCTGTGCCCCTGAGCTGAGCTTGTCTCCCACAGCTAATATGTGGCCCCCTGTGCTGAACTGGGGTCCCCAGCTGGTCTAGCCCCTTGAACTCTGCTAGAGTCACTGAGCTGGGATCCGTAGGCTTAAACGGGTCCCTTGAGCTGTTCTGAGACCCTATATAAGCCAACCTGGGGGCCCTGAGGCTGAGCCGGGTCCCCTAAGCTAGCCTGGCTTCCTGAGACAATCTGGGGCGCCCTGTTCCGGAGCTTTTAGGGCCCTG
>JAOTON010000680.1:0-27281 GCA_034440635.1 Lepas anatifera | reverse complement strand
GTATAGTGTGAAAGTGATGAGTGCCACAGTACCCGGGCATATCTTAATCTTACGTCTTCGTCAACTTTTCCTAAAATTTGATGGCGCACGCGACGGGGAGGGGTTACCTTCCATCCGGTCGATTGCAGATGACCTTGAAAACGCGGTGTGCTGGGGCTCAATATTTTGATCGTTTTCTGTGATCTTTTACAGCCTATGTTGGAATTTCGGGGCCCAGACTACTTAAAGCCAGGCGTATAGTGTACGGGGCGTGGGCGGCCTGGCCTCCAGAAAAATGTACCATTACATAAGTACGAACGGGTTTAATCTATCGATATGCAACTACATCACATAATGGGCCCTGTGGATACCTAAGCAAAGTATTGCCTGGGATGTTTTTATATCAATGAACTAAGGGGCTACAAGCGTGTTCTCCTACTGGATATGGCTAAGTAAAATTGTTTAAACCAAATCACTTAGTAATAGATGGTGGCAGAGCGTATACTACTTGATGTAATTATATTCGCTTTGTCTTTGTGGTTCTAAGGCAATACGCATGTTGACCTAATTTGATCCTTGACCTTGACTCTTTCGGATCAGTGTCAAATCGTATATTTGACCTGATTTGGTGTAGCAAAGTCATATTATACATCATTCAATTCGGCTTGCCGTTAGGATTCCAAATGGTCAATATTGTTTTTCTCATTTGTTCAGATGTAATTACTGGAAAACCTGTAATTACATGTTATCCCTATGGTGGCAAGCGTTGGCCCCTAGTGACCTTAAATGTGACCTGACAAAAATTTTCAGATGTTTTCTATAGAGATTTTAATTGGACTATACAATGCCAGTTTACTATTTTTGGCTATCTTAGCGTGTTTTTTTAGGATCTTAGAACCGCCCCCCGTCAAAGCGAAGGTGGCTCAGGCCCCTGTCGATGAATTTGTTAAGATCTTGTTTGTGTCAAGTCGGGCGACCGGGCCCAGTTATTGCTAACACTACTCACCCGTATGGTTCGTTATCGTTTCTTCATGAGGTATCTACCGCTGTTCCGGTATTTCTTCTTGCTATATCCCGTGGGAGCCGAGATCGTGGAGGGATCTCTTAGAAACCTGCTTGAGCCAGGGTGTAGGAGGTCTATCGGGCTGGGGCGCTAATGCGCCCCTCAGCATACCGCTGTGAGGTTATCCACTTCTCAGGCCTTTCGTTGAAATTAAAGCTCTGTCCACTGATAAAAGCGGAACACTATATTGCTATTGATTCTGCAATGTCTTATTGTCTTCCGTTCAGTCATGCTGCAAGTGCAAATATCAGAGATGGACTTGCGGTCTTGATTGCATTTTGTAATGTGTCCAAAAATCCAAGTTATCTGCGTTGGAGTTGAAGCTCAGACTGCAGCTAGCTGTTGAGGTTATGTTTGTAATAGCTGATCCTACTCTCCCCTGCCCACAGAAAATCCCTGCACGGGGTAGGTGATCGTCTGAGCCACAACCTATAATGCTAAGCTTCAGGACCGCACCGCCGAGTTTGCGGCCGTGCTGTGCTCGCTGCCAAGGGGAGCGAAGCGATCTCAGGTGACGTCATCGGATTCGGTGGCGTGACGTCATTGGAGCCGCGTCCGCCGGCGGCTGAGCTGCAGCAGCATGCTCAGTTCATGCGTCGATTGCTCGGCTCATCGGACGCGACATATCACAGACATACAACAAACTGGAAAAGACTTACGCTGTGTAAGTATGTGGGATCTCGATGAAGGTCTGAGTTTGGTACTGGAAGAATTTATGATTGTAGGTAGAATCGTCTGGGAGTTTGGTTTGAAAATCGTATGGGACCATGTGTAGGTATGCTCCATTTTTTTTTCGCTTTGAGATTATGAGTATGCACCGTGTTGAAAGGATGCTTTTGCAAACCTGAAGCATTAATAGTCAACACTTTCACTGTTGATGATTTCGCCAGTCCATGGACACAATATGATTTAAGAGGTTAGCTTCGCTCCTTCAAACTCCCAAACTAGGAATGATGGATCTTGCCAGGTCCGGCATGAGGATCATTCCTATCGTAACGCTACAGTGCTTTTTGGCAGGGACTTAGGGGTGTAAGTATTGCTACAGAGAAGGTATGTTTTTAGGGTAAAGTTCCATTGTCGGTTATTTACCAACTGATTTCTCAGAGAGCACCGGTTTGGTACATGGCGGGGACTCACCAGCCGTCCCTGCCGGCAGCGGCGCGGCGGCGGTCGTTGTTCGAGGACCGGCCAGTTGCTGAGTGTGCAGCAGCTGGCCGGCGCCGTGCGTGCCGACCTGGCTGCTTCCTGGAACCGGGCAGCTGGGCCAGCTGCAGACGCTGGGGCGGCGCGGCCGCCGGCCGGCATGGTGCAGACCTTCTCTGGAGGCGTGCCTGCTGGCGCTGCAGTCCCGACTGGCCAGCATGTCCACCCGGCTCAGGGACGCCTCGAGGTCCGCAAACAGGTGAGAGGAATTAGTGCCTGCTGAGAGCATTGGCTGCAGTCTGTGGGCGAAGAAACGGCTGCACGTTTCTACACGTCAAATCATCAGAGAAGAACAGCTTGTAGGTTTGCTCAGATCTTGTCGAGCCCAGATGCAACGTCCAGTGATTGGAGACCACGGCTGTTTAAAGCTCGAGCTCGAGTTGATGTCGAGGAATTGGCCGGAGTAAATACCCCTAGCTACCCCACCTCCACACAACCGTCACCCAGCGCTGTGTCGTCAGAACCTGCGGCGACAGCGGCGACGGCGGGAACAGTTCTCCGGCAGCGCGGTGTCCACCTCACTGCCGGAGTCGGCCCTGCCTGACCCGGCTCCGGCTCCGGCTCCGGCTCCGGCTCCGTGCTGCTGGCAGAGGAGGCGCGCACGCGAGGAGGCTGGTACTGGAGATGGGCGAGCCGCAGCAGCAGCAGGAGATAATGCTGATGGAGGACCAGGTGAGGGATGATAGCTTGGGATGTGTGCTCTCATTGGGGTGTTTGAATTGGACCTGATGTTTTGGTTTACAGGTGTTCACTAAATGTGAGACAGGTGTGGTTGGCTGCGAGCAAAAGTGTTCAAGCGGTAAAAAATTCCGTAGTAGAAAGTTAGCGTATCAAAATGCTACATATGTGCTGGTAAATATTTTTTTCTTCTAAAACAGGATTTTTAATTTCCAGAGATTTGTCAGCATGAGTTCCATATCAGGAGAGGACCGTAGCCAGGATATTTACTGTTATTATCGTCCCCGTGATAAAAAGTCGCGCTTGTCTATTTACAAAATACGGACTTTAAACCCAAGGCGATGACTGATCGAACCTGTGGATAAAGGAGAATCGCTGGCTAGAGGTCTGGAGATGATGTGAGGGTGCAGAAGATGACCTGCCAGCCAACGTGGAGCTCTAGAATGGTACTAGAAAGAAACCATACGTGTTTGGCAGCGTAGCTCTACTTTGAAACCCGTGGTAACACGAGATAACTCCGGCAGGGCGCGCTGTACCAGTCGCGCGCTGAGACAATGCAGAGCATAGAATCGACCGTGGTGGAGCTGGGGGCGGTGTTCCAGCAGCTGGCGCACATGGTGCACCAACACGGCGAGATGGTTCAGAGGTGGGTCTGTGGTGCTGGAACAGCGGGGGGCACATGGTACACCAACACGGGGAGATGGTCCAGAGGTGGGTCTGGGGTGCTGGAACAGAGGGAGGGGTACATGGTACACCAACACGGCGAGATGGTTTAGAGGTGGGTCTGTGGTGCTGGAACAGAGGGGAGGGAGCACAATGGTACACCAACACGGCGAGATGGTCCAGAGGTGGGCCTGGGGTGCTGGAACAGAGGGGGAGGGAGCACAATGGTACACCAACACGGCGAGATGGTTCAGAGGTGGGTGTGGGGTGCTGGAACAGAGGGAGGGGCACATGGTACACCAACATGGCGAGATGGTCCAGAGGTGGGCCTGGGGTGCTGGAACAGACGGGAGGGGGCACATGGTACACCAACACGGCGAGATGGTTCGATGGTGAGTCTGGTGCTAGAGTAGGGCAGGGCGCTGGTATACCACAAATATTATCAGCTGTCTTGGCTGGTCTTTTTGTGTTTCCATCCTTCATAAAGTGATTGGAGTATCATATGAACCTTCAATTGTTTCTTGAATTTCATGAACACCTTAATATATTTTGAAGTCCCGTTTTACACTGCTCACATGCAGCAGCGTCTCCCTGTTTCATCAGCTGCAAATCATTTTAGAATTATTGTTCATGTATATATCACAGGGTTCACAGGGCGAAGAATTACCCCGTCCGCAGTAATTGGTAACCGGCTCCGGACCTCTGTTCTGTTTGCAGGATCGACGCCAACACTGAGGAGGCCTCCGTGAACGTGGAGGCGGCGCACAGCGAGATCCTCAAGTACTTCCAGTCGGTAACGTCCAACCGCTGGCTCATGATGAAGGTGTTCGGCGTACTCATCGGCTTTTTCATAGTGTTCGTGATATTCCTCACCTAGCATTTGGTCGGAGTAGTGGGCTTCGCACTGGTTGTGATTTTTCTGCCGCAGCAACTGGTAGGGGTTGTGGTTCACGGGGGAGTCTGTACCGCGGTCCTCGTGGAGCTGCTGTGTGGCTAACGAAGTCGCCACGGAGGGACTGGGAAGGGCAGCTCTAAGGAAAGGAAATGACACCAGCCAAGTAGGTGTCACTGTGTGTGCCACAGCTCATGCAGCCCTCAGACCTGGGGGCGACGTGCGAGGTTTAATGGAAGTGGCTTGTATCGGTGCTATCCTACTCCCAGTTTGCTTGTTACTCATGTAACGAGCACCAGGAACCAAGACCTTGTATGGTTGGAAGCGTGAGGAAGTTGGATATCATGTGATTTTCTTTTGAGGCTCAGTGTAGATTCAGAACAAAATCCAGGGATTTAGCTAGTTATCTTTAACTTTGCCGTGCAATTTTTGCGGGTGGACACGATATGAACCTGGTGCCATTCCAAACTTGATGCATGAGAGGGCAAGTGATAAATGGTGTGATCAGTCGGGAAGAATCACAATGCGTTAGCGTGAACTCCTTTCCATTAGTTTACATGTTTATTTATTTTAATCAATTTGGTGCTTATTGTATCTTGTTGCTTTAATTTGCTGTATCTTATCTTCTTAGTTATTGCTCTTGCTGTTGTTGACAATTCAACAGCCCCGGCCGAAGCGGTGACGATCTCAACATTAATACATTCTATATGTAGTCTTTCCGCAATAGTACGTCAGAAACATTTGATTATAGTAGTGTATTGTATCTTTTTATTTAATGACGTTCTCTACTTACCACATGGTCCAAACTGGTCACAAAAATGCATGAAGTTTTTGCGTTGTTAGATCTTTATATTCCAGCATCAACGTCCAAAATATTGCCAAAGCCGAAGTGATTTGCATAAATAATTCTCGCCTGATAATTCTATCATTCTGGAAGGACTGAGCTCCCCGGATGTCGGTTTTTTCGTAGACTCATTACCCAGATGCGATAGGTGTATTTCCTTCACGTCCAAATCTGAGGCTGTCATTGTCGGGACTTCGCGTTGCAGCAACTTTTCAGGGCCCACTGGGTCTGAGCCAGAACTTCGCCGAGATCGCCCGACGGTGGAGGCTAGCCGATCAGTTGGGCGTATCGTATTCGGATCTGTGTGCCGCTTAACTTTGACCCACTCTAAATGGGAGTAAGCATGGGCCTTCTCGCCCGATTAGGCGATTCAAAACATAAAGACCCAATTTCTATATCTGATTATGTGTTACCATTTAAACCCACAGTTTTGCAAGCTTCGATAAGGAAATCATCAGAGCCAAAAAAATTGAGAGTGGAAGTTGCGTTTAAAGTCTGGTTTCACTCACCTCCAACTCAAAAAATATTCTAGATATAATTTTCTTAGCCTGACTAAACACAACTGAGATTAGGTGGGCACACAAGCTTAGATTGAAAAACTGTCGCTTACTTTTCACACCCGACTAGAGCAGGAATCAGAGCGGACTGTTATTGAAATGAGTTTCACCTGGATCTGCGCACTACTCATCGCATTACCATTAATTGCTGCTTTACACCGTTTGGCCATCATCAGCAGCATTGGCAGCGTCGAAAAACGACTCATCGAACTGAAACATGATCATTCAAATCAATAACGACTTTTTTCTTAGACACTGCATTCTAAAGCCAGTTCAAAAATAATTGTCAAAATTCCTCGATTTCATTAGAATCAATGCCCTTTGGATCTAATTCGAAAGAAATTGCATCCTTCAGTTCTTTAAAACATTTCATACCGGGACCGAGGCGGGGGCCACTTTTTGCGTTGCGTTGCCATGGTGGCCCTGCTGATACTGGAACATGCGCTGGCACCAATTTTATTGTAGCTAAAACCCCTAATGTCAGCATGAATCACAATGGCGATTAATGCAGAAATACTCAATGCTTTATTCGAACGCACTTCGTGAACAAGAAATTGTGGCTTAGGAGATTACATGGGGCAGCCGCCGTACTAAGACGCCAGTCGGCTGTTGTGTTTATCAATGTGATTGTTGTTTGTGCCATAACTATCTATCGCGGGAAATCAGCGGATCGAAACCAGCAGGGAAAACGTATCTGAGAAGTACGCGAGTCCTTGCTAATTACCTGGCCAGTATCAGTGCTGTGTGCGAAATTTTGGAATGTGCTTAGCAACAAATGCCTACCGAATCGCATGCCACTTGTTTTATTTTAGAACAAAAGGAAAAAGAAAAAAGGAAATCACAAAATTTAAATAGGAAGGAGACCTCAGCCGCGCGGTCTTGCCTGGGCATAGGTGGCCAGCGGTCGGTGGAAAGTTGCAGGCCAGCCGAGTGAAGTATATTTGCCAGCTGCGATGCGCCCTGGCTGTCTGAGTGATGCACCAAGTGATGTGTGTAGAAATTCTCTGTCAGGAAGCATGCTTAATTGCTCAGTTCTATTTGACTCCATGTTATGAAGTGTGCGCTGTGTGAAATTTTCACCCACATGGTTAGTGTCCGCAGGTATCACCACAGAGATTAGGCGTGAATACTACTTATCGGCTACTTATCTGCAGGGATTATACCAACGCGTGCAAAACCTGAGCATTAATGCGTCTACTTAAGTACTGTTCAGCCTATGAGGGGACAATCGCAAGTGCATGGTGGCTCTCATAGAGTTTTCACCGTCTGAAGTGTTTTTTTTGTTCTTGCCAAATGATTTAGACACCGTGCTTTTCTTACGTTTAGGTACATTGTCATGTCATATGCATTTGTCAATCTGTTGTTTCAATCTTGGCGGTAAAAGTACTTGTGAATACGTTGTGTTAGAACCATCACGAGGGGGTGCGATTGAAATATGTATTGTAGCAATAACGTTGTGCTTCGTTATTTCACATTTTTAAGGCGTAGTTGGTATCCTTGTAAACGCCGAGTGATATTGGCCGAGAACTTCGCATCTGCATTTGCGAATTATGTATACTATTTGTGCAAGCACCAAGCATATCTGCCTGCACGGTTGGGAGCGCGTCGTGATCGGAGGTAACCTTGTGCCTTTAGCCGGCGCGGGAGGCCCTCCCGGATACGAGTCATTCCAGTTGCCGATTCCTGCGGCCACATCGGCGAGTGCGACCGCCTCACTCCTTTCTTCCCATTGCGTGCGTTATTGAGGGACTTGGAGCGAAGTGAACGAATGAATTCAGCGGCGAATCCCGAGCGAAGGAAACGCTGATGTATCAATGAACGATGGCTTTGGCTACGATCAACATGTACGTAGTTTTATTCGTGCATTACAATCATCCGCCTGTCTTGTGACCATGAGCCCTGGTCTGCTCTGTTTGGCATTTCCAGTTCCTTGAATCGCTTTACTGTGGAACATTGGTGAGGACGCGATGGCATTGTCCGGGTGGGGCAGTCGGCGCGACCTAGCCTCTCTTTGGAGAGTCACTGCCCGGACTCCACCTGCCCGGGTTCCACCTGGTGGAGCATTTCGGCGCGTTCTTGCGCCCGAAGTGTTTCACGTGATTTACGCGGCAGCCGTCGGCTATTTCTGTGCGTGAAAGTCTACCTGGTAACGGTTAACCCGGGCCCGGCGTATCACCTCTCCACCAGGGCGGCGACCCATTTCGTAAAGGCGTTAAAGGGGAAACGTGCTAAATAAAAGTGGGGCAGGTTGCTCAACAAACGGACGGCCGCTTTGAGTCACAACGCCCGCTGTTTTACGTGAAGGATTAGGCTTTGAGCTGCAGTGGCTTGCTTTAGTTCCAGGACGGCCAGCTAAACACACGACTCGTATTTCTCCACTGAATATGGCTTTCGGGTGAAACATTTTCGTTCCTTCGCCGCGTAGTTTTACTCCCATGTTATGACTAAGGTACTGGTTTGAACGCCTAGCGTTTTATTCCACGGAGTTGTGCGAATGCAAATGCAGCTGTGCTGTTTTTATTGTTGTGGCTACGTCATTAATACTCGTCGATATTCTGTGTTTACGGAAGGTCGCACGTACACAGCTGCATGGGCGAAGGAACGTGAAACTGAAAGGTTATCAAAGATAGCAGAGGTGGGCGGTCCGCTACTTTAGTCCGCTACTCCGCAACTTGCGGACTCCCTAAATGGTAGCGGAGTAGCGGTAGCGACTTCTCTACCAAAAAAGTAGCGGAGTAGCGGGTAGCTGACTCTAGAAAATTAAAAGCGCTACCGCTACCAGCAGCTTTTTAAGCGTATCCTAAATTCAAAATATTAGGCACACAAAACAAGGTCTATGCCAACGAGGGGATTCATGTGTGAGTTTGGAGTAGAAACGTCCTCAAAAGTAGCATAGTCAATTAATTTACAGGGGCTGTAATGGAGGCCAACAAGGTGAAAGAGTAAATATATATCAAGCAAGTCCTCTGAAGGCCATTGACTTCGTGGCCTCAGTATATTTTTTTGTTGTTTTAACCCTCACCCCACCGGGGCCATCGATGCCCCCCCTAAAGTTTTTTCGAGATAGCAGAAAAACGACGAAACGCAGTACCGTGGTTGAGAGTTCTATCTCTCACCTCATAATTTTCCCACCATCCCTGAAAATGTTTATCCCAGGTCACCCAAGGTCAGGTCACTAGGCGAGGTCAACCAAGGTCACCTCACTTAAACTTTGAAGCTCTATAAGAGCTACATTTCTAAGTTAATCGATTTGAAACATGCTACACTTCATGACCCATGCAGGGTCTACAACGTGTATATCCGGGATTTTTCTATTTCGTGACCTGAGGTCAGGTCACGAGGCGACCTCTCCCATTGGAAAAGCATGGGGAAAAGCTGTATCATGATCTAAAAGCTACAAAAATGATTGCAAATACTCAGACTGCTCAGAACAGCGTTTTTGGACACCCTTTCACGGATCCCAGAGGTCATATTTGCCCTTTGACTTTTCCAAGGTCATCCAAGGTCACCAGGGGTCAAAAACAGTATTTTGACAATAACTTTTGACCTAACTAAGCTAGAGCGCTGAAACAAACACCATCGTGTTTTTCTTGTCCCTGGCTTTCATTTGATATACAACAAGGTCACTTTCTGACCTTTTGTGACCTCAGGTCATATTAGGTCACGAGGTGACCTCTGGAGGTCAAACCACTGGCGGGAGGTCCAACGAAAAGAGAAGATTGTGTGAATGATTGTGTCGGTGCATGCTTTCGGCATGGATTGAGCTTTGGCTCCAATATACAAATACAATTTGGCTGTCTGTGGAATTTATTTAGATCGACCTGGACATTTTCGGAGTAGCGCTTTATACTAAAAAGTAGCGGTAGCGGAGTAGCGGAGTAGCGGGTAGCGCTTTCGTGTTTTCAAAAAAAGTAGCGGAATAGCGGTAGCGGTTTAAAGAAATTGGTAGCGGCGCCCACCTCTGAAAGATAGACATCTGTCGTCAAATAGCAGCGAATAAAACCGTTTCATCATGGCTCAGTTGTTCAAGGTTGCGTGGGAACGGCGAGCATCTGGATTTTATATCTAGAGTCGTACACAAGAAAACAAGCAGAGTAAAGAAAATAAATGAGTAAGAAATACACGAAAATGAACCACCCTGATGACGCTATCCCAGGATGAGCTCTTCCTCAGGCCTTCGGGGAGTAAGCGGAGGAAGCGGTAGGCATATAAGACACTCCGAAATGGCTATCTACGAACGGTAGCGTTCGCCATAAGATTGCTGGGGCCTTCCCAACTCAGTCCCAGTCGATCCCCAGCGGGGTGGGGGAACATTTATCATTCTCGGTAGACTCCCCGACTGCACTGTGTCAAACGCAGGCGGAGCACTGCCCGGTCGGACCCCACTGCTTCAGTAACAAGATGCGACTGTGAGCGAGACGAAGCGATACAAAACTGCTTCTCGTCAAGTATTTATTCGGAAGATGCAGCCGATGTCCTATCCGCGCTGTCTCGTTGAAGTGGGACTACACGAAGAATAGCAACATCGAGCGTGCCGAGACAGGGACGAACCAATTCATGAACAAGCTACAGCTGTCTCACCCTCCCAGGTCACTGGAATCGCCAACACAGACATCAGAGCTGCTCCTAAACGCAGTTTTGTGGTTCTGATTACCATATGCGCGCACATTTGTAATGATCTCGTTTCGGGCGCGGCCTATACATATGCAGATATCTACAAAGCAAGGAAATAGAATATACCTCCAACTGATACCAAAATGTAAAAATAGACATGTCGGCACTTTTCCGAACAAGAGCTAATAAAACGACTGCTCATGATGCATTTACGCATTTCTTCGACACTGGAAGAGCTGCAGCACGCCACAGTAAAGACTATCCACTGATCACTAGGAACGGCGCGAGAATCGAGTCTACGAACGAGTACTTTGATAAAAATACCATCATGTTCAACAAATGGAACGATGTACAGTGGACGGCACAAAACGACACCCCAATCTGTCTCTCTGTCTCGCTAAATATGAACACCATCGAGCGGAGGAGCTCTCACCGCGACGACAACCGGAACATGGCGTGTCGAGATGTCGACTAAGTAAAAGGCCGTTTTCTGCTACAATCACAACGCTGTGACCAAATGTCAAGAGACAGGCAGGTATTTTCACAATTATAGGCGCCTGGACGGTTCTGGTAGCTAAAGGCACTCATTCACACGCTCTCCCTTCCTCGAAACATCTTACTAAGTACAGACAAGGACAGAAGGGACAGTCTCGCCCTCTCAGCCAAACACAGGCGACCTCAGCGCCACCCCGCACCACAACGGGAGGCGGAGGCTTCACATCACGGTCAACAGCGCGCAAAACGGACGCGGGGACAACTCAACGCCCTGGCAAACACCCGGTCCCGAGTTAGCGTTGCTCTACAGTCCGTTTAATTCTAGATAACAGGTGGCTCAACATGCGAAAATCGTCCTGAAGTGTGAAAAAACGTTTAGATTGTTGAAATTTAATGTCATGCATTCCTTACAGTTACAGCGTGAATTCGGGAGAGGAAGTTTGAGCACTCTGAGTCAGCTATTATCTTAAATCAGACGGACCATTATCATCGGAAGAATCACCACCCAATCTAACACCAATCGGATATACAAGTCTAAACCAGTCTCACAGTTCACAGTTGTAAAGTCTACAGGAACGGGACTCGAAATAGCTGCTACAGATACCTGATAAATAGGTGCCCGGCTAGTCCGTAGGCATTTAGACAACTAAAATTAAGTATGTGACGTCACTTGTGACCAGTTACGTCACCGGGAATGAGCAGAATGGACAATATCATAGCGAGATGACGGGTAGTTGCCAACCTTGGAGACAGTTTGAATCATGTGGCATGCCATATCCTGCCGCTCAACATGATATAAATGTGATTGTCCGGGGCCCCCTACGTTCGTCCCTATAACACAATACCTCGAAGCATGCATGCATTCCCACAAAAACTAGCCCCGCGTGTGAGACGGGCAACTACGCGAGTGGCGATGGCAAATTTGTAACGCCAGGGAACCTGAACACCCATTCCCTACAACAGCATTCTGTTTCCCTGGCGCGCCTTGCCACCATCAACCCTGCTTGAGGACTCCCAGTGGTTGTTTCCGGCGTTCAGTCCTGACAATCAGTTGTTCTGAAGCGATACAGTAATGAACAAACGCACGCCTCGCCTCGCCGTCCAACAGTCGTGCCCTTCCCTGCCTGGCGTCTTTTGAACGTTTCATGTCGATGTGTAATGAGCAGCTCCCGAGCCCACCCGCTACTTCACTCCAGGCTATTTCTGGAGCAGAATTGTCGACACTACTGCGGCGCACGGGCAGCTGCCAGCTCCACGGCCTCTGTAACCTCTCTCCCGCTACCGGGAAAGCGCACCAGACACGAACAACGGAAGCTTGAAAGGTTACTGTCTCCAAGAGTGGAAGTTCGAGTAATATATGATGCCACCCTAAATAGCCATCCCATGCCTCTACATGACCGGTACCGCTGCGCCTCAGGTTTTGTATGGGCCGTGTGGCGGGCTGTCCGGTGCTCAGGTACCCGCCGCCATCAGCGGCAGTAACACCTCCGGTCCCTTGGCCTGCGTCAGGAACGGGTGCTGCAGCAGCTCGTAAGCCGTGGCGCGCTGGCCTGGGTCTCTCACCAGCATCTTCTCCAAGAAACCCTGCATCCGCGCCGACACCTGCCGGCGAAATCGGGAACTAAACAACGGGCTGGCACCTGACGGCGAAATTGGGAGCTTACCAACGGGCTGGCACCTGACGGCGAAATTGGGAGCTAACCAACGGGGTGGCACCTGACGGCGAAATTGGGAGCTAACCAACGGGGTGGCACCTGACGGCGAAATTGGGAGCTAACCAACGGGGTCGCAGGTCTATTGACGCCTACCAGCGACGCGAAGAAACGAATACTATCTGAGCACATACATAGAAAACTACCGGATAACTGGACCACGGGCCCGGGCTGACGTGTTTCGAGAGTATGAGGAATTAAACACGGGGAAATTAAACATTGGAGGGGGAATTTAACATTGGAAGGGGTACTAACCATTGCAGAGGGAAATCAAACATTCCGGCGACATTTGGCGAGTGAGCGAAAGATTTGCGCACGGTGGTTAGGCAGTACTGCACCGGGGCAGAATACTTGGGAGCTTGTTCAATGATCGATTGAAAATGTAATAAAGACAATAAACATTACTACAATAACACATGCACTTGTAGATTAATTGGTATCTGCGCCATGGCCCCACTCTGAGCCTTTGTAGCCACCTGGTGGGGGGGGTAATAAACACGCCCCGCGCGCGCTGCGCCGCCACTACCGGAGCGGTGATAGGCGGACGTACCTTTTCCCTTTGATTTGTTACCGATAAACCAACAGTGCACAAGTAACTGGCACGTTTGGTGCTAACCTCAACTTCTCTACATTACGGGAGCACCAGACAAACCAGGGGCGTAGCCAAAGGGGGCGGCAGGGACAGCCCCCCCCTGAGGGCCCCTGAGGACACGGGCCGCGCGAAACGCGGCTCCCCCGCACTATGCTCTGTGGCCAAATTTGAAATTTTATACCAGACAGGGCCCTCTTAAGCCCTCTTCAGCACGCTATTCTGTAACAAGCACGGTCCTTTTTACCCATCAGGGCCCTTTTGGCACTGTCTCAGGGGGCCCTTGTCGGGGCGCCCCACCCCCCCAGCGAAATCCTGGCTACGCCCCTGAGACAAACATCATGAGCAAAAACCTAACAGCATTTCGGAAAAGACACATTTTTTCAATTTATTCCTGTGGAAATGCAAAGGACCAGCGACCGTCAGCCGGGGCGTTGCGAAACACAGGACCAGTTCTCGTTTACTACATAGATATATACACACGATATCCACGGGAATATCCACGGGAATACCGAAACGTGATGCCCGAAGGGTCGCGGGCACCCTGAACGGAGAGACCACCACAAGTGTGGGATACACGCGCAGCTTTGGTACGTGTCAGACATGCATGACGGGAGGTGCTGGGAGACTTTGTTGAGTGTTCGGCAGTGCTAGTTTTATAGTCCATCCAACAAATAGTATCTTATGCTAGTCATTCTTTAAGTGGCTTTTACGGACGACATGGGTGAAATCAAACGCATTACCAACACTTGAGAAGTTATTGTAACAATGGGCATTATATAGCCAAGCCGCTAACAGCGCCCCTAAAACCCCAGTACACACAAACGTGATGCCGGGCTTTTACCAAACAATGGACTCCACTGGTTGTGTACGGACCTTGTTGGTGTTCTTTAGCTTGGGAGGCGGCATGTCCCTGATCCGCCGCATGGCCTGTAACGGTGGTTCGTTGAAGAAGGGAGGCTCCCCGTCCACCATCTCAATCACCATAATACCTGCGGAACACACTCGTATTAATTACGATCATACCTGCGAAGCAAACTAATCTTAATTGTTGTTATTTGGATTTAGGGGCGCACCAACCAGTTCGGTCAAAGGTTCAGATTAGTTACTATAATAATTGCTTAATATACTAATTTAAACTGCCATAGTACCCACGGAACAACAACATAATTACCACCTTATCGGTGGGACTAAGAACGATTAATACACGCTTTCAATTGCAGCGGAAAAAAGAATCATCTCCCGCAGAACAATCGCATTCTGCTAAATGTTTACATTTCCCTGTATAACATCTTAACATCCACATTACTTCTCCAGCACAACAAACTGGTCTCAATTCCTGCACTCAGGCCCGCCATCTAATTCACTATAATACGCACGGTGTAAAAAAGCGACATATTTCATTCGGAACTACCGATGATAGGATATGAGATGATACAGTACGCGGCGAACCTTCAACCACGATATCTTCAGGGGGACCGGATAGTATAACAAAGCCATCTAGCCGGCAGGAGCCTGCTTCCTCTCCACAAGCTTACCGAGTGACCAGATATCAACCTCCGGACCGTAGGGAAGCCGGGAGATAACCTCGGGCGCCATCCAGTAGGGCGTGCCCACCAGCGACTTCCTGCGCGGCAGCTCCTGAGATACTTGCGCGCAAAACCCAAAGTCCGACAGCTTCACCTGATGGGGGGGGATGGAGAGAGTGAGAGGCTGGCCTTTAGTGTATGCTCCTTAAACCGCACACCGATGGCGCATGTTCAGTGTCGAGACCAACGGACCCTAACACCTCAGCCGTGAGCAGGGTGAAGATCATGATAATGCTTCCGCTGAAGCTTCTCCGTCCATTTCACCCGTCCGCTTACAGAACCCCAAATCCTCTACAGTCGATCTCAGTGCCCTACCATAGACGAAGAGAGAGATCATATAAGGAGAGAGACTGACCACACATTGAAAGCAAAACTAGTGATACAAGCACGAACCCTGCGCCCCCTGCCCCAACAATATGCCTGGGGCTGCTCACCTTTCCGTCCGCCGACAGCAGAATGGAGTCAGACTTGATGTCTCTGTGTATCACCCCCTGCGAGTGGAGGTAAGCCAGCGCCTTCAGACACTGTTTGCAAACAGTCGCTATCTGGACCTCGTCCATGCGCGAGTGCGTGACAATGTCGGTGAGGGCGCCTCCTTCCAGGAACTCCATCATCACCCACAGTTCGTTCTCCACCAGGAACGAGTTGTACATCTCCACAATGTTGGGGTGAGGGTAGTCCCGCATAATCACCACCTGGCGGACACGCCCAGAACTTTGTCAAACTGTATACAAAGTGCAGCATATTGTTTTTGAAAAGGTTAAAATTGCGTTGGCGCCAACTACACATTTGTAATATGACGTGCATGAAAGCGTTAACCAGATGGCTATTGTCATGTTGCAGTTACACAGCGAATAGAATTACAGAGCAAGAAATCGGAAATCCGAATACTGTCAGACGGGTTCCCAGGGGGCGGCGCCCCAAAGGCCCCGCCAACCTTACAAAAGCCCCTACAATGCAGGCCCGCTATAAACAATTCCACAGACAACCGCGACCACGCCCGCGGCCGTGTCCCGGGGCCCCAGGAGGGCGCGTCCCGTCGCCCCCGGCCCCCGCGACAAGGCTAAATACAACATATTGTACTGACAAAATCCCACGTTCTAGATGAACAAGTGTCCGAGTGAGATCTTAAGACTAAGCCAGCCCACAAAACCAGAAGAACCAATATTTTGACAAGTTTTACATGTTTAAGACATAGCAAATTTTCCAGTACGACGTGCAGAATGCGACCATGGAGCAGGTTCACTACGACGTGCACAATACAACCATGGAGCGGGTGTACTACGACGTGCAGAATAAGGCACTATCCCACAGCCGACCCGACCGTCCCTGCTCCCTAAACCGGGCTGGGAGGGCCGCGCCACCTACCTCGTTAAACAGCAGCTCGCGCCGCTGCTGCCGCTGCAGGTCCATCTTCTTCACGGCCACCTGCCGGCCGGAAGCGCGCTCGGTGGCGATACACACCACGCCCGTGGAGCCCTCACCGATCTTCACAAACGAGTGTAGGTCGGCGCGGGGGTCTCCCGGCGACACCACCATCTGCAGAGCCGCCCGGAACTGCCGCCAACAGGGACAGGTCAGTCGCAGGGAAGGCATGCACGCGGTTACTGGGAGCACACTACAGAGGCCTCTGCCAATGAACGGGCTAGAGAAAAGGACAAGGCAGCTTCAGAAATAATGGTGGGGAAAGAGAAACATAATTTGTAAATCCTCACACAGTAAATCCTCAACTGTAACAAACATGCACCAAATTAGCCAAACATAGCCTCCATTAGCCAAACATAACCTCCATTAGCCAAACATAACCTCCATTAGCCAAGCATAACCTCCTACTCCCCATTTAGATACTTCTGATAGCTATACATGATCTCCTACTCTCCGCTTCGACACTTGCGATAATCACGCCGAAAATAACCATCCCCGTTTATACACTTCAGAAACCACATCCAACCTCCTCCTTCCCACTTAGCCACCTCTGATAACCACACATAACCTCCTCCTTCCCGCTAAGATACCTCTGATAACCACACATAACCTCCTCCTTCCCGCTAAGACACCTCTGATAACCACACATAACCTCCTCCTTCCCGCTAAGATACCTCTGATAACCACACATAACCTCCTCCTTCCCGCTAAGACACCTCTGATAACCACACATAACCTCCTCCTTCCCGCTAAGATACCTCTGATAACCACACATAACCTCCTCCTTCCCGCTTAGACACCTCTGATAACACACAGCCCGGCTGCCTCTCGCCCGCACCTGCTCGTGAGAGAGCCGCTGCGGCTCGTGCTGTTTGGAGTCTCCGCGGACGGGCGCTGCCGGCGGCGGCGGCGGCTTCATCACGCTGTTCTGGTTGTGGTCCTCGGTGCCACGCAGCTCAGGCGGTAGCTGTGGCTTGGGCGGCACGTGGGGCGGCGGCGGCGGCCCCTGGCTGCCGCCCCCGCCCACAGACTGCTCCGGCAGCGGCATGGGCGGCTGTCGAGGGAAGACACGGTAATATGGGTCCTGTAAGCGGGCACACGGGACGGGTACAAACTGCGCTCACGTGCCCGGAGTCAGGTAGAGAAGACGGAGAATGCAGCGAAAACAGACATAGAAAATAGTAAAGCTGATTTTTGACGCATTGTGCGCTCAATTAGACACATCGATTTTGGTAACTATAGGGCCTTGATAACCCCCATTCTCCCTCGATGTCCTCAATCGCTCACTCGTCCTCTCTTCTCACCTTGGCTGGATACTGTCCCTGCTGCTGCTGCTGTTGCATCATTATCATTTGCTGCTGCTGTTGCTGCTGCGGCGGCGGCGGGTGTCCGGCTGGGGAGTGCTGCTGTGTTAACTGGTGCGGGTGCGCCGGTTGCTGCGTCAGCTGATGCGGGTTGGTCGGCTGCTGTGTCAGCTGATGCGGGTGAGTCGGCTGCTGTGTCAGCTGGTGTGGGTTGCCAGGCTGGTGCGTCAGCTGGTGCGGGTTGGTAGGCTGTTGTGGCGGCTGGTGCGGGTGCGGCAGCGGAGGTCCTGGTCGGTACATCTCAGGCGGCTGCCGCGGCACCGGCATTGGAGCGCCTCCAGAGCTGGCAGAGGAGGGCGGCCGCTGCTGCTGCTGCTGCTGCCCGGGCGGCGGTGGCCAGCCGCCCTCAGACGGCGGCGGAGGCCGCGTGTTACCGTACAGCGGCCCCTGGTGCGGACTATACCCGCCGCCGGCGCCGCTGAGGTGGTCCCCGTGCGGACCCAAGTAGCCGCCGGCCGACATGTGGTGCGGGTTGCCGTCGGTGTGGGGCGGAGGGTGCTGCGGGTGGTGCGGCGGGCCACCGTGCATAGGGTGCGGCGGCTGTCCGCCGGGACGCGGCGCCACAGGCGGCTGGGAGCCGGGGTGGCCCGGCGGCGGGTAGCCCGGATGTCCGCCGCCGTGGCCCGGATGTCCGGGGTGTCCGGGGTAGACGAGCGGACCCTGGGAGCCGGGCCTGAGCAGCGGGGACGGCTGAGGCGGCGGCGGCCGCGGCCCCAGGTGGGCGTGTGGAGGAGGCTGGGACGGCTGAGCAGCCCGCGCCGGACCCGGAGACCGGCCGTCGCCGTAACTGCCGGGGCGTAGCTGCAGACGGAGACGGCGCCGGTCAGAGAACACACAACAGTCAGACAGTGGGGTCGCAGCGGCAGCGGAGCATCACATGCAGGGAACGGATGTCAAACTTTTTAAACTTCTGATATGTATACCTAATCTAGAAATAGCATATTCCTGAAATGCAACTTAAACATTGTAATACCAAAATAAACTACATAACTCTAATCTAAGGTAAACCCTCGTCATCTCCCTCTTCTTCTAGTGCGAGGACACCGGTGAACATTTCCGACAGAGCTCTGCCTCAGGCACCGCTGCCTTCCACCGTGCCCTCACTGACCTGTTGTTCAGGCGGTGACAGCGATCCGTGGCCGCCGTGTCCGCTGGGCGGCCGGGAGGGGCGTGGCTCCGGCACCGGAGGCTCCGCCTCCTCCGGCAGGGGGCGGGGCCCTGCCGGCCGCGCTGCTGGGTCCTCAGCCGGGTGGGAGGCGACTGCTGGCGGAGTGAGTTGGAGCGGGCCACGCTGCTGGAGCGCGGCAGCACCGCCACGCCGTTGCGGACCGGCTCCTGCGGCGGCGCGCCGCCGGCCGGACTGCCGCCGCCGCGCACCACCGGCTTACCCACACCCTGCAGGTCCATGGCGTCTGTGGGCGTCACCTGCAGCGGGTCAATCAGCCCTCTGGGACGCGTCTCCAGCGCTTTCGCGTTCCTCTCCACCAGGGAGACCCACTGTAGCGGCAGTCCCACATACTTGTTCTGCCTCTCGTCGAAGTCGGTGTGCACCCGGTGGCAGAAGTTGGTGGGCGCCGATATCTCTATCTTCTTTGACTTGCGCTTGGACTTGAACATGTCAGCTGGCTGGGGTTATCTGGAAGCAAGAAACGGGCCGAATGTGGGATAGATAAAGCACGGATGACAATCACCAGAAGAATACATGGTGACAATGTCATAAATACCACTTCTCCAATAAGGAAAAGAAGAAACAACTAATTGGAAAAGCCTCAGGAATGAGCCGTAACAGGCATTTAATTTACCTCACCCTTGCCTTTAGCACCAATAATTTAGATTTATTCTCAGCCCTATTTAGATAGGCCTCGACAGGTGTTACTTATAGTGTCTTATAGATCCAGAAGTAAGCTCGGAGTGTGAAAGATAATAATAATAATAATTTTTGGGGCTTATCGACACCAACTGCCAGGGTCATATGGCGTCGCCAACTCTTCCCTGTTAGAAGGGTTTCTCGGGAGCCAGCTAGCACCTTGTTCAGGAAGCCGCCGGGCCTTGAACCCGGCTCGGCTGCGTGGCGACAGCTACGCTGACCACTCCACTACCGCGCCCCCGGAGTGTGAAAGATGTTTCTTCACGTGAAAGAATCAGGATGTTTCTGACCCAACACTAATTAGAATGGGATTAAATCCCCCATTTACTGCACCAACTCTTGTTGAAGAACTTCCCAAAAAACTTTGAGTCAACTCTCTCTTTAAAAGAAATTTATTTTGGAACGAAGTACTGAATTCTGTACTGAATACTGCTTGTGATCCTAGACATACTGATAATATTTTATACACTTTGCTTCTTTAAATTTTTCTTTTAACCTTTCTTGGCATTTTTTTCGAATTCTATGCTATAATTATTTGTATATCCTTATCCTCAGTCTGTTAATTTGGTCTCATTTACCATGCTATACTTGGCGAATTTCGTTTGGTTACTTTTGCAAAATATTTGTTTTTCTGTCAAGTACTCCTATAAATCCTCCACTCAATTGAAATAAATGAGACCAAAGCCGGTATGAGACACATGAGACACTTCTTCCCTGGAACGTGCTAGATGGATCACCGGTGGATGACGCGGTCGCCACTTTCTACGACTTCTTTGACTCGGCGATTCGCCATCATATACCGATAGTGACTCCTCGACGGCAACATGCTCAATGGTTCGATCGTGAGCTTCGCTCGGCTCTAGTCGAGAAGGAGGCAGCCCACCGAAGACTCAAGAGAAATCGATCACCGGAAAATGAGCAGAGTTTTAGTGACAAACGGAGAGTGTTTAAAAACATGACTAATACTAAATATCATGATTACCTGAAAGGTCTGGTCAGTGATTTAAAAACCAACCCGAAAAGGTTTTGGAGCTTCCAGAAATGTATTAAGGGCAAACTCACTGCAATGCCTTTATTAATGGATGGCACTAAAAGGACTGAGCATGACCGTGATAAAGCTGAACTGCTGAACCGCACTTTTGCTAGTAAATTCTCGGATCCTAGTTTTAGAGTGCTGCCGTACACACCTGAATACCATGTAGATAGTCTTACTTCGTTTTATGTTTCTGACGACATTGTCCGATCGTTGTTACTTAGTACTAACCGACACAAAGCGTGTGGTCCTGATAATGTCAGTGCTCGAATCATACATGAGTGTGCAAACGAGCTTACGGTACCCATTGCCAAGTTGTGCCGACTCTCATTGGAACAGGGCGTGTTCCCATCCCAGTGGAAACGAGCGAATATCGTTCCCATACATAAAAAAGGGTCAAAGTCGTGTCCCTCAAACTATCGAGCTGTGTCACTTTTACCTCTGTTTAGCAAGATTTTAGAGCGAGTTATTTACATTACATTGTTTAACCATGTTCGTCCAGTTTTATCCAGCAAACAGCATGGGTTTCTACCATCCCGTTCTTGTGCAACAAACCTTTGCACAATGCTGCACACTGCCTGGAACAACATATCCGCAGGTTCTCAAACAGACATCATTTATACTGATTATAGTTCGGCCTTCCAAAGTGTCAACCACAGTCTTTTGCTCCATAAGTTAGAGAAATCATACAAAATTACTGATAAGGCTCTACAATTGTTGAAATCATATCTGTCTGGGAGAGAGCAGCGGGTGGTTGTGAAAGGCCAGTGCTCTACATGGACGCCGGTTCTCTCAGGAACACCTGAGGGCGGGCTTTTATCACCCCTTCTTTTTTCGTGTTTTATCAACGATTTACCTAGCCTCGTTGACTGCAATTGTTTGATGTTCGCCGATGACGTTAAACTGTACAAAAGAGTGGATAGTCTGCAGGATGTGAGAACGCTGCAGGGCGAACTTGACAAGCTATGTGCGTGGTCAGCCGATTGGGGATTGACCCTCAACCCATCCAAGTGCAAGGTTTTGAGAGTGACGCTTCGCAGCAAGCCGGTAGAAAGTTCATATCACATTAACCGCACTAGGCTTGATATAGTTTCCGCCATGCGTGACCTGGGTGTTAACCTGGACTCTAAACTTACCTTCGGCTATCACATAGAGGAAATTATTTCAAAAGCGAATAGGGCCTTGGGATTTCTCATTAGGTCACTCCAAACTGGAAAACACGGCAGGCCACTTCTTCAACTCGATACAAAACTGGTTATTGGCGTTTACTGTGCCCACGTTCGTTCTATACTAGAATATGGCTGTGTAGCTTGGGGAGGAGCTGCACAGACCCATCTAAAACGAATAGAAAAAATCCAACACAAATTTCTTATCTGGCTTTGCGGACGCTGCCGCATTAACAACATTTCTTTTGAATACAAAGACCTCCTTCGGCATTTTGGCCTAACTTCATTAGCTGGAAGGAGGATGCAACATGATCTTTTGTTCTTACGGAATCTTCATAACCACAAAATTGACGCGTCTTTTCTGTTAGAATGCTTTCCTCTAGCGGCTCCTTCCCGAGCCCTGCGTAACAGGATTCTCTTCCATGTGCCCCACGCTAGAGTTAGTACTGTTATGTCGGGTTTGTTTTGTAGATTGCCGAGGACCTGCAATGTGTTCTTAGATAAGTGCAGAGATGTTGATGTGTGGAACACCACAGCTGCTCAATTTCGAGCACGCGTGATTCTTTATGCGGCTAACTGCGATTGAGCAGCCTTTTTCAGCCATTTTTTATCCGTTTTACTGTGCTTTTTCTTTTATGTTGTTTCCACTGACATTGATATTTGACACCACTGTTTTATCACCATGACTTCATCTGTCATTGGGATGGTTCATGCCCGTTGATGATTGGACAATAAACTAAACTAAACTAAATGAAATTCTATACTTCTGGAATGTCAGCCATAGGGCAAAAGAAAAGAGAAGAAATTGTAAAGTCGTTATTGTGAATGAATGTCACAATTTCCGCGTCCAGCTATGCCCAACTTCCAGGTCTGTTTGTTTTTTTATCAATTTTGTCCAAGTTGTTGCAAGGTCTATTCATAGAATGGAAGTCCCACTAAAGTCATCAATGGACTTGTTACAGAGACGCCGATCCCACCATTCGAACGAGCAACTCCCACAATAAAGGGTCAATTTAGAATCTAAAGCTTAACGTCCCACAAAGCACAGGAGGGCCGCCCCGCTCAGGTCACCCTCTCACCAGTCAGTTGCCAGACAACCCACATTGGGTATATATTGAACGCCGGAGCGTCCAGGGGAGCCGATCACAAGGCTGCAAACGCACTGCCACTACATGTTCCTGAGATGCGGGTCAGAGCCCAACGCTCTACCAACTGAGCTACAGGGGCGGCCCAACTGCCACTGTAATACGACATCGTCAACTCTCACCCTGTTTGGAGGGATTTGGGGGATAACATCGACTTATTCAGAGGCTCCACCGGTACTTGAACCCCGGATCGATGGCTTAGGAGATTTTGACGCTATCCACTAAGCCACCCATCCCCCTAGATATTCAAGTCCTCTTACCTCCAGAAATTTATGCATTGTAAATTACTACCTAATAAATAGGAACTGGGCAAGACAACATTTAGATGACAAGACAACTATTCATAGCCAGCAATTTTATCTGCATTGTGCAGCCCTGGTGTATTCAAGATGACACTCCATAACTTCTGATGCTATCAGGAATAGGTAGTCCTTCCTCTAACCTTAGCATGCAGAGTAGCACATATTTGGGTGACCCAAGTAAGCGTTCACCCCACTTTCCATTCAGCATACCTTCCTAGATCCATCTACCTGTGTTTTAGAGGGCGATGTGTCCTCGACCTGGTAAACCAGGGGGACATCCCCCGAAATTCTGAGACTCAACCAAGGTGTTTCACATTTCATCACTATTATCTGGGTGGGCCTACCTAAATGCTTCCAATTCTTGCGGTTGTGAAGTACATCAACAGCATTTCCCCAGGCAGCTCATATGTTCAAACTTTGCCTGCCATCTCTAAATAAGCATTAGTCACAGATGTGGGATCAGCATGACAATGATAATATATGATGATAAACAAACATCTTTGTTTGTCTTATCTCAAGATAAAAGCAGACAGTACACCTGTTTCCATGTTCCAGTCTTTTCTCAAACTGCCTCCAATCTCCCCTCAAATTGCAGGTGGTTTTTTGGAGGAGGTTACAGGGGGCATAGTTCTGATGCAGAAATTTCGATATATAAACACCAAAATGATTTATGGTGAGAAATGCATACTGCAGGCAGCTTGCATTTGTGATTCAACTGTTGTTCTAAACACTATTTCAGTGTAAATATATAAAATATGCATGGGAGGCATTAATCAAATTTTGATACTTGATTAGCCTCACTTTCGTTTCTGTGGTGACAGATTTTTGGTCTCAAAATAGTGCTCAGAAAAAAACAATACACACACACACACACATCCATAAATCCATTGACACTAAAGAGAATTCATAAAAACATTTGACAGTACATTTTGTTAGAGATAATGATAGGTTAAGGCCTTGGACTTTGTCACTGCTCCCTTAAACTAATTTGACAGTCAACAGAATGACAAGGAACATAAGGCAGGAAACAGACTGCACAAAAGTTCACATATAAGAGTAGGAAGTAGGATCTTTGTGCAAAATGTTGGCACTGATCAGTTAAAACCAAGTCTGCTGAATGTGGGGAGGGGGCTTCTCAACAAAGTGTTTTGGGGCAGCTCAAAACCTGCCCCAATCTGGCCATACATTTGGTTGCTGGGGCAGACTTTTCTTTCTACCAGGGTATACATCTTCTTATGCTGTAGCAAGGCAACTTTTAAAAACCAACACAATTTCTTTCATAAGTTTTTATTATTTTCAGTGCTTTCATGTCTGCCCCAGCTAGTCTGCAGAACATGGCAGGCTTCTCAACAAGGTGTTTGGGGCAGCTCAAACCCTGCCCCAAAGGGAGAACAAATGGCATTGTTGGGCATATTTTTCTTTCCACTGGGGCATTCCTTTTATAATTTTATAAAACACAAGGGCACTAAAGAACAATAATCCCATTTTTCACTTTTTTCTTTGCAGAGCTTCCATGTCTCAGTATGTCACTACTGCCCCAATGTTTCCTTACCTTCCCCTAAGATGGGCAAAAGCTGTCCCAAACTAGTAAGCTTGCCCAAGGCTGCCCAAAGAGATCCCAAAGAATCTGCCACTCTCTGCAGACTGGTGCCTCAGTGTGTCAGTACTGCTCCAAGTGTCAGTTTTGCTCCAGAGTTTCCTTACCAGTCCTTAAGATGTGCAAAAGCTGCCCAAATTTGGTAGGTCTGCCCCCTCTTTGAAAAACAGGGGGCAGCTTTGCTGCCACATTCTACAGATGGGTCATTATCTTCTTCTACTTTCATTCATCACCTTCTACTTTAAGTTATTATCTGACAGTGCCTCATAAGTCATAACCCCATACCTAGAGAACCTCACGAGTTGGGATGACATGGGGAGTCTTTTGGCACACAATTCAAGATTGTTCCCTTTTACTCATTTATTATCTTACAGCATCTACTTTCTAGTATTATTGAACCAGTTTTGTTTTTATTGTGCATGCCATTCTAAATACCCGCCATGCTTTACCTTTTGACTTTGGCTATTTCCTATTGTCTTCCACAGTTTATTGCAGGTACACAAATACATGATACAAGACAATACACGAGTCAGCACAAATTTTGTGGCAAGCAGAGGGAACAAAGAACAGTGAGCAAAAACATGTGGGAGAGAAATAGGAGTGCCAAGCTAATTTGAAGGGGATGAGCGAGTTGGAAGTATTGAATGTCATACCTACCTGTTGCTAATAGTACTTAATAAAAATAAACCGTTATTCATGAGGCATGAGTATGGAAACAGTTGTAGGGAAGAATGATCAAGTAATTCATCCTAGGCCTCCCACCTCTGGTTTTCCTGAGGAGCATAACTCAGTCAGGGAAACTATGGTCAAGCGATACCAAAAAATTAGAAGCTTTTAAATTGGTGCCCTTCTTCTATTCCCCATGGACGCTGTTTCTAAAATTTGGTACGCATCTTCTATTTTTGGGTACGGAAAACAACATCGGCTTGACAAAATCATTCGGCGCATTTTTGTAACAATTGGCGCATGTTCTGCACCGGCGCAGTTCGACTTCCGATGGAATTTTTAGGGGGTTTACAGTCTTGTGAAGAAAACAAAAGTCCGGTGTAATTTTTGCGAATTTTTGAAAGCCAAAAAATGTCTTAAAACGGGGAAGCACTCACAAAATTTTGTCAGAATTCTCTTTTCACATCTAGCGAACGCACGTTTCCATAGCGTCATCAGATTCTACGTCATCAAATACCCCTCTGGAACGCAAAGCTCAATTCAAATCCCACATCCTTGAACACGTCTCGGCGTCAAGTGCGAGAGTGAAGGGTAACGTGTGTGGGGTCGAAGTGCGTGGAAATACTGAAAAAGTATGGATTTTTTTTCATCTTATGGTTGATGTGGCTCGCTGAGATATTGAAAATTAGACACATTTATATCATATGCGAAGTTTTGTTATTGGTAAGACTGTGGCTAATCATTAGAGTTGAGGGGTCATTTTTCCGTCGATGTCTCGTCCGCCGCTTCGCCATTTTCGTTTTTTTTTTGTTTAGTATATTTTTTTTTGTTTATTTAATTCATTGTAGGCCTTAAAAGGAGGCCATTTCAGAAATCTACAGAGCTTGTTTAATATAAATCGATAGGCAGCTGAGTAGCAATTCTATGTTCTAGGTATAAACATGCACATTTACAACAGGAGGTATTCAGTACAATGCAGTTAATATTTGTAACGGTATTTGAGGTTCTCGCAAAATGAAAAGTGTTGGATATGAATGATTGCTAATATGTATCAATGCTGGTTATATATTAATATATGAAGTTTAATTCTAAAAATATTTGTTCACGGGTTTACTGTTTCAACATGAGCTAAGGATTGTTATTCTTGTCTCTGGGTGCTACAAACATGTAAGTTGATTTGTTTTTTTACAATGATTATGTTGGTATGTATAATTTTGGCATAAATCTCAGTAAATTTGACATAGAGTTAAGGCTGACAATACTCGAAAAGAGGTCTTTAGAGGGCCTGAATCTTCCGAAGACACTGGTCAGGTGTGGGGAGAAATGGCATGGACCATGATGTTGATCGTAATGTGATGACTTCTTGGGACATTTTGGGCAACCGACCATCCTTATGCATAAGGTTAATACTTCAATCTGCTATCTAGCCTATACTTTTGATTGGACCAGAATTTGTGTTTTGTTTTGGACACAGTCATGATTTGGCCAGTACTGCCCAATTTGATAAGCTGTTCCAGTCAATGGTGGCACAAAATGTGAGATTATTTCTTATTGACTGTTTGGTGGCTTGCTGCTTAACCATTCACGAATGGTGTCCTCTTAATAATACCTTGGGAGTTCAATGCTTGTCGTTGCCAGTTTTCCAACTTTAAAAAAACAAGTTTATATATCCACAATTATAATAATTTATTCTTTAAAAACAGGCCGGGCCTTTTCAATCTTTCTTAATGGTTGATTGCTGATGTGCTTTACTGTTTTTGGGATGCTTGCACTTAGAAAAACAGAAGCAAAGCAGAGAGAATATGAGGAGATCAACTTACAAAATATGACATTTCAAC
>JAOTON010000679.1:260000-281281 GCA_034440635.1 Lepas anatifera | reverse complement strand
GTATCGTTCTGTCAAATGGATCCTCAACAGGTATTATAGTCGTCGTGAAGCCCGTTGTCTTCACTGTTTTACCTCCCTCGTGGATTATTGACCACACACTTTCTTGAGGGAGGAGTTTTTTGGTGTTGAGGTCTTTGACCAAGAGGCTTTTCCAAATGCCGGTCCTGTGGCCGCTGAACAGCGACAGTGCTATACATAGCACCTGGCGGAAGTTGCGAGCCTGGTCACTCGTGATCTCGCTCCGGTTTAGGTTCACGAAGGCTTCTAGCCAGCCTGTGGCTGTCCTGTACGTTCTCATCCTGTCTTCTGTGTCTTGGCGGACGTCCAGTGGTGTTTCTTGCTGCTTCATTACTCTTTTCGACTGTTCTTCAGCTCCTGATTTTGCCGAACGCTTCAGTTCGTAGGTCGCCATCGCCGCGAACTGGTTCAATAGTGACGTCCAGTCTGTTGCCAGATCATCCTCCACCGAGCTTAACAGACCCGTGATGTGGGTGCATAGGCTCCGAATGGCCGCCACTGTACCTTTCCCCGCCGACTGGTGGTGCTCCAATGTATTACGGAGGGCTTGCCGGAGTTTTTCCATATTTCCTCTCGTGCACAGCACGTGCCTCCAATCTGTTGCCAGAATGTCAGCGCGCTTGCGCAGTCGTCGCAGGTGGCCCAAGTCCGCATCTGTTGCCCTGCTTGTTTCAGGGATCACCTCATCGGTCCAGTGTTCGCACTGGTCCCCGACCATTTGACGCGACTGAGTAAGCATGGCAGCCAGCTTGCTGCTGGCTGGCTGTGTCGGGCCGGCAGGCGGTCCCGTGCCAAGAAGTGGCAGTCCAGTTTTCCTGGCAGCTTCCGCCGTCAGGGCTACATTTTTGAAGCCAGAGTTTATGATCTGCCTCTGTAGCTCCATTTTGTCGCTGAGCAACAGGCCCGAGTGTGCCTTCTTCTTTTTTAAGTGCTTCAGCACTACAGACTTCAGTGCAGCGGGGCCCTTTACCAGCACAGACCCGCAGGGGCATGCTGCTGAAGTTTCCGCAGCTGGGTCAGCGAATGTTACCAACTGCTTATGCAGTGCCACGGGACAACCTGTCCCCGACACGCGGTGGCCAGGGTCGCTCTCTGACACATGACGTCGCATATACTTCGTTTCGACACGGCACCAGACCTTCCCTACAACCTTCTCCCAGAGGCCACTCGGCTTCCAGTACGTTAAATCACCGTTTGGAGGCGTAGTGGACGTGCGCTCATGAGGCTCTGCAGAATAAATATCATGGAAAGGCCCGCGACGTGCCCTCAAGGTGATCTTCAGAAGCCGTGTCCTTGGCCCGCGACGTGCCCTCAAGGTGATCTTCAGAAGCTGCGTCTATAGGGATAACCTCTCTCCCAGCCAGCGATGCGGCGGTGAGTCACTCGACTCTGAAGACGCCGGCACGTAGTCAGCATCGCTGTCGTCAGCTGACTCTGGTTGGCGCATATCATCAGGGAGCCCCCTCGTCCGACTCATCGTTGATCAGGTTTTCTGAAACAAAGAGAACGCCGCCAAACTAAGTGAAACGGCATATTTTGGGCTCTCAGGGGCCTATATTTAAGTACATTTATCACCATTTAAAAGGAAAATTCACTTGGTTCTGCCCACGCTGCCTTGATCAGTATGGTGGAATTCGCAATGAACCCAGCATACTTCGAAGCTCACGGGGCAGAAATTTATGTCAAATTCTTCTTTTAAGAGATATTCATGCATTAAATTCTGATATATTCTATAATTTCCATATTTTCCGTACATCCTCATATCAGACCACAGATCCAACTCTTCAGATCAAGTCTGAAAGCATCGGGGAAGGAATCAACTGGCACGCTCCACCTCAGGTTAAAGTTGAACCGAGAGTGACCCGGACCCTTCGAAGCGATCTACCAGAAGATTACCTAGGTTCGTTGTGAGGACTTTCTCCAGTCGAGTTTAAACAAGTTGATGGAGCTATCGACCTGTATTTCAGGCCTTCGTCAGCAGTTTAGAAGCACAATTCAAAAACAATCTAGACAACAAAACAAAAACTTCAAAACAAACTTCAAGCTTCAAAACAACAACTTCGTCAGCAGTTTAGAAGCACAATTCAAAAACAATCCTGGATTGTTTTTGAATTGTGCTTCTAAACTGCTGACGAAGGCCTGAAATACAGGTCGAAAGCTCCATCAACTTGTTTAAACTCGAGTGGAGAAAGTCCTCACAATGAACGAATTATGTACGACTCCGCTATGACATTTCGAGATTACCTAGGATTGCCAGTCCTTGATGGTCCCTATCTTAGCCTAACTAAATACTCAAATGAAAGTGATTCAAAAAGGGGATCTGAGTTAGCCCCACAGCAGTCTGAACTAGATCACTCCACAGCAAGGAGTAAGATCCACTGTTTTATTTATCAGGACCATAAGTTGCGACGGCACTTGAAAAGCCACTACCTGTGTGGAAGTGCTCGCAGCTAATACAATGCAATACAATACAATGCATCGCATAACCTCAGCTGTGACAGTGTGTGGCAGGAACCTCTGGACCGAGGACGCTATATCTGCTGTCCCTCACAAACCCACCAGCAGATAACAGCTCCAACGCAAACCAACAGCCGTGTATTACAGCAAAGCTGGAGCCAAATAACACGGCCTCAGTACGCACAATTCCAGAGACGTCATCTACAGCTGAGGCCGACGCACACAGCGCATTCTGCACTAACAGATTTAAAATAATCGGCACATACATACGCTAACCCACGACAGAGACCACTGACCTCACTTCATCTGTCATTGGGATGATTCATGCCCGTTGATGATTGGACAATAAACTAATAAACTAAACTAAACTCGTGCCGTCAGATACTACAGTACCGATCCAACGAACCACCGGCCAACAAACCAACGAACCAAGCGGCGTAGACAAAACTCATGGACTGCAACGGAGATGAACAGGAAATGTTCGACCAAGTGTGACGGATATCCATATGCTGTCGTGCCTACCAACAAATAAAACCACGTTAAAGGCTCCATTCTCGTGTTCAAGACATGGAAACCACTACCCACATATATCAAATCATAAAGCTCACAAAATTGGGAAGACAAATCCGCCTCCCACACCCACAGATAACAACTGGCATGGAAAATAGTACCACATGCGCCACAAGCCTTAAACATCCAGCAACAGAGAACGTACCTACACCGAGATCTCTGCACCCCTACAGCAAGTACTTTCACTGTGTTTCCGCAGTAGACAGAGTCTCGCAAAGCCCTTTCCACACCTCTCGCAGTGGTGTTTGTAATCGTGCGTGTGGAGGGCGATAACATGGTTCTTCATGTTAGTACTTTGGGTAAACCTAGCCTCACAGTGTGGACACGGGTACGGCCGCTCCCCGGTGTGTTTTCGCATGTGAATCGTAAGTTCTGTCCGCGTAACGAACCGTGACGAGCACACCTCACACTTGTGCGCCTTCACTCCGTTGTGCGACTTCATGTGTGCGTTGTAGTTGTCGCGATCGTTAAACTGTCTGCCACATAGTTCGCACTGTGCCACTACGATGCCAGTGTGGATGCGCTGGTGTCTGGCGAGATGACCCGAAAGTGCAAACGTTTTGCCACAGACTTCGCAGCTGTACGGCCTGAGGCCGGCGTGTATGGCCTGAATGTGGCGCCTCAGATCACTCTTTTGATTAAACAGCTTATTGCAGTGTTCACAGGGAAGCCGCCGTTCGTCGCTGTGGGTGACCAGATGTCGCCTCATGTTCCGGGATACGTCAGTAGAATATGCACATTTGTCACATTTATACTTTAAATATCCGCCGACGTTTGCGTGCTTGTGCTTCACGTGCTTGTCCAGCATGTCCTGTTCTGCACAGTGGTGACTGGGGTGGTCGGTGCGGAGAATGTCGGCACCGCCTGCAACCACGGATAAATGTCAGATTGTAAAACCAACATTCGCCTTGCGTCCGCCTAAATGTGCTCCAGGCCTGCTTGTTTACCGCACTTTAACAAAAATTAAGATGCTATCTGATCACATTAATTTCTTAACTACGAGGATCGGATGGATTTATGTCCACGTTCATTACGAGGAGACGACATTAAACTTTTTTCAGATAACACATAATGTTGGTTATCTCAGCCGACGGATATATCACTCCCACAGGAGCGGCTTGGGTGTGAGATAACCCTCAAATAGCGAGGAGTCCCGGCACTCAAACAGTCTCACAGTCTCACAGTCTCTGCACTTCACAGGATATGTTTCCCAGTGAGCCTGTCACCGCAACGAGCATGAACCTCGTCCCTTCTGTACCCTACTTTACTGGACCATCATGATGCTCTCACTCACTCACTCACTCACTCACTCACTCACTCACTCACTCACTCACTCACTCACTCACTCACTCACTCACTCACTCACTCACTCACTCACTCACTCACTCACCCTCTCACTCTGCAAGGAAAACCCGCAATGTTTAAAACTCGCAACCTCGCAATTTGCAGGAGGGCCAAACATATTCAAATATGTAGGGGTGATTCAGCGACCAGTTTAAAAGACGTTTGATAATCGCACGCGTAATCCATTGGAAAAAGAATCCGTTAATATCTGGCGACATCTCTAGACATTTAAATAGAAGTAAAGTATCCTGACATGTTCGTCCCGTGTAACTTCTGGACGAATATCAGAAGATAGAGCTGTGTTCATGCTCATTGAATCTTTGTCGAACTAAGGAGGTCATGTTGAAATAATAATCACGCGTGGGTGTCTTGTCCAGCGATAAAAAATGAGTGTTGTACGTTTTTAAGTGGCTACCACTAATTATTTTTCATTCGATATCTGACACATCAAAGACACGCACGCTATTATTGGGGGATGAGATGGCTTAGTGGATAGCACCCTTGTCTTCTAAGCCACCGGTCCCGGGTTCAAGTCCCGGCGGAGCCTCTGAATAAGTCGATCTGATCCCCAAAATTCCTTCCAACAGGGTGAGAGTTGGCGACGCCGTATGATCTTGGCAGTTGGTGCGTCGCTAAACCCCACCAATTATTATTACACGCTATTATTGATTTTAGTGAATACGTGGTTTAACCTTTGTTACCCAGCAATACATAAATATGACGAGGAAGCCATCAGTAACCACCATTTTGGTGGTTTTTATCAATAATCATTGGGGTGTTTATCTATGCATCAACTTGCAGGGTTATATGGCGTCGCCAACCCTTTCCCTGCGAAAAGGATTTTTCGGGTGCCAAATCGTTCCTTGCTCAGGGAATCCGCCGGGCCTAGAATCCGGGTCGGAAGTGTGAAAAGCCAGTTTGATAGCCACTAGACCACGGCGCCCCCACCTTACTATCAATATCTTATCAAAATCAGTTTGTACTTACCCGCAGTAGGGTGTGCGACTTCGACAACATACTCATGTATTTCTATCTTCACTTCCTCCTCCACCTTGACATCGATCTCTTCCTTGCATTGCACTGAAAATTAATGCAATCCGTCAATCCTCTGCCAATCTGAGCGTCATCGTGGCCAACATTTGGAGACGATTATATGAGATACATATAATCTCTTAGTCGACAGAAAATCCACTCCACCATGAGAAACAGGTTTTCCACCCTTCCAACTTATGCTAAAAAACGAAAATAAAAAATAAAAAGAAGGATGCCGCCTGAATCTAGCCATCACGAAACACATAAAAATAGAGGGTCTAGTCCCTTTACTCGCACTTTCTCTCTGGTGCAAACGTTTTCTTTACCAGTTTACTAAAATGCACCTTGCGCCATCATTTGAGTTTCAACTAAGTAACAATTAATCGATACATACCAAACAATACATCACAGGGCAACAGACGCTTTAGTGCAAGATGTAGATAGGGAGGGGCACCAACAGAACTTACATGTAGGTATTGTGTACAGGTCTCTCCAAGCACTTTCAGTTGGCATTTGAAGCGTCGTTTTTATTTACAAGGAACACACGTACTTTTAACCCAATAAATGGACAGGGTAAATTCATTTTTATCATGATCATAAACTCGTTCTTGACAGAAATTTCGGTAAAGAAGCGTGCATAGAAAAAATTTACATTAAGGAGGTAAATGAACAACTATATAGACCCATTAGCTTAACAATTTCAGAACATTTGAAACTCTTACGGGAATATCATTAATCTCAGTGCAAACATGAGGCCCTCACCTGTGGATGGCAGTGCCAACGGTTCCTCAGTGCTAATGTTATCTGGAAGCGTTTCTTCTGCATTATCTTCTATCGGCTCCGGCTTGATATGTGGAATGCAATCTTTGGAAAACACTGGGAAAACAGGCTGTGTTTAACGTAGCTATCATTTGAATCTCTAGCTAGGTCCTTGAATTTGTACATCTTCCTGCAGTGAGTGCCAGCTGCGATGAAGTTTGAGTCCCGCCAAATTTCTAAAGGCTACATTTAACTTTCGACAGCAAAAATGTTCTTGTTTTGGCCCAATTTGAAAAACACTAGCCAGGGCACCTACAATAAATATGCATAGAAACATGCAAAGCACCAGGGCTCAAACTGACTGGGATTTAAATGTACGTGTTAGGCAACAGATATGGGTAGTTTCCTTCAGTACCTTTAATATCAGAATATCATCGAATATTTTCCTTCATTTCCAATTATTCTTGCAAATATATCAATACTAATTATCAAAAAAAGCAATAAAAACAAAAATAAATGTGCCTTTACGTGATCCCATAGCAGGAAAAGTGAGTCGCGATACTCACATTCCTGTGCAGATTCCTGCTCGGAGTCGATGACAGTTGATACCAAATCGGCATTATCTACACCGATCTCTCCTTTAATGATCCGTCTTGAATGTTTGTTCGACATTGTTAACAACATATGTTCGCCTGATGGGGAGAGAAAACCTCTTAGGTAAACTGATTCGATAATGATACTAGCATACAGCAAGGTGGAAGTTCTGCACGTGCTCACGTGACAAAGCCAGTCTCTATGGAGGGTCCTCCGTTCCGGAGATCCCAAACTATTATTTTCTGCCGAATTATTCTGTGCGGATTTTAACAACTAAAAACAGGAAGGTGCAATTTTTGCACGTGCAGACGTTACAAAACATTGCCTATCAAGGTTCTTCCGTCCTTAGGTGTTCAGCAACCTGTTCAGTCTCTCTGACTGGTGGTTCGGCGGAGCTCCAGCAGGAGGCTGCGGCTTCATCTTCTCAGGAGTGTACAAACACAGGACAGAAAACACACCAGGATTGACTTTTAAGGTCTTGCGAGTTTCAGCACCTCAAGGTCTGGTACACAAAATGTGACCAGTTTGTAAATAAAAGGGAGGACTTTGCCATGGCCATTGCTGGTAATGAGCCCGACATACTGCTTCTGACAGAGGTTATTCCCAAAGGGCAACGTCTTCCAAGTTCCCTCGCCCTCTTGGCTCTTCCCAATTTCAGCCTCTACACTAGTTTTGAAGCCTCTAGGGAGAATCTGGGCTGGTGTGGTGAGCGAGGCATAGCCATTTATGTAAATAGGTCAATGAGGTCATCTCAAATTCAGCTACCTCATTCTGCTCACATGGAACACCTATGGATCAAGATCAGGCTGCAGGGTAGCGATGCTCTTGTTATAGGGTGTTTCCATCGGAGTCTCTCTGGAAATGACCTCCCCAGCATGTCTGCATTCTCTGATCTGCTCTCAAGGATGGCCGCACAGTCCCCATCTCATCTGTTGATTGCTGGGGATTTTAATTTCCCCCAAATCAACTGGACTGGAAACTACTCTGAGGCTCCTGTTGGCCACCCATCACACAATCTCCTCGAAATTATGCATGATAACCTACTCTTTCAGTGTGTTATTCAAACGACTCGCCGCTTGCTGTGCTAAAGGCCTAATATCTTAGATCTTGTCTTCACCAATGAAGAGACCATGATTAATGACATTGACTACTTGCCAGGCATTGGTAAGAGTGATCACCTACTGATTCAATTTCAGCTCAAATGTTATGTTCCTCACCACACGAACAAATCTTCTGCACTGAACTTCAGGAGGGCCGACCTAGAAAGGTTCAATCGCATGATTCTTGAGATAGATTGGACGGGCACTGGACACACTGACGTCAATACCTACTATGGCTTCTTCAAAGGTCATCTAGCCACTGTGACAGACCTGTGTATCCCGAAAATGACTACCGCCAGAAAGTCCAGAAACTTCTACATGTCACGCTCTGCCCTGAAACTTAAGGAAATAAAGAACAAATTGGCAAGAACGTTCTTTGAAACACAAGATATTATTGACCTGGCCAGACTTCAGAGATGCGGGAATGAACTAAGGGCTTTGACTCGCCAACTCCATCCTTATTACGAGCATAATCTTGCAATGGACATCAAGACCAACCCTAAGGCATTTTGGAAATATGCCAGTTCTAGGCTGAAGACCAAGGGCAGTATACAGGATCTGCTGAAAAAAATGGTCGGCTTGTGACAGACGATACTTCGAAAGCGAGACTACTGAATATCTTCTTCGCCAGTGTGTTTACAGTCGAAGACTAATCAAACTGCCCTCCATTTGAGACGCGCTGCACTGGACCATTCCTCGAGGACATTCCAATATCTCAGGAGGCGGCATCACACAAGCTTCGCTCACTTAAGGTTTCAAGCTCCCCTGGTCCTGACCAGATTCACCCAAGGGTTCTCCATCACGCTGCAGATTCCCTTTCTAAGCCTCTTTTGACTCTCTTTAGGACGTCTCTGGATGAGGGTACTTTACCAAGCGACTGGAAACTTGCCACAGTGGTCCCAATCTACAAGAAAGGTGTCAAAAGTGACCCCGGAAATTACCGCCCAGTCAGTCTGACTTCCGTTGTGTGCAAGATTCTAGAGACGCTGGTCAAGGATAGCCTGCTACAGCACTTGGACTCCCAGGATCTATTGTCTCCTCAGCAACATGGCTTTCGCCCAAAGCGGTTGTGCGAGTCCCAGCTCTTGGAGGTTCTAAATGAATGGACCATGCTTCTCGAACATAACAGCGCTGTAGACTCCGTTTACCTTGACCTACGCAAAGTTTTCGATTCCGTTCCGCACCGGCGTCTTATCATGAAACTCGAGGCTTATGGCATCAGAGGCAAGGATCACTGGATCTATGTGTTTTTGTCAAATCGCTACCAGCGTGTTATCGTCCAGTCAGCTCTCTCAGATTGCGTCAGGGTCACCAGCGGAGTTCCCCAGGGCTCTGTCCTTGGCCTGCTGCTGTTCCTGATATACATAAATGACTTGCCAGACTGTGTTTCTTCAGGAATAAAAATTTTCGCTGACGACACCAAACTATACGCCAGTGTAAACCGAGACTCTGCAGCCACTTCCCTCCAAGAGGACATCCACAGCGCTTTTGAATGGTCATCTAGATGACAGATGCCTTTTAATAACGATAAATGTGTCGTAATGCACATCGGCAACTCCAATCAGGGACGTAATTTCATGATGAACTCAACTATTCTCCACACAACTCAAGTCGAGAAAGACCTTACCTTACCTTACGGATTATCGGAATTTCGAGGCAAAAGGCCTGCAGACTCCGGTCTCCACGAGCTCGATTTTGATCGCACTTGGGTCAGTCGGTCTCAGGAATATGGTACCTGAGATGGGTCCAGTGATCATCTAGGCTGATTTTAAACTGGTTCACGGTTTGTGCCGAAACGACGGATTCAGGGAGAGAGTTCCAATCTGCAATCGTTCGGACCCCTAGAGCGCAACGACGAACTCTTGTTTGAGCTGAGGGTTTTGCCAACTTCCTAGAATGGCCTCGAGTGCGAGTGTGAGGGTCAAGAGCAACAAACAGGGTAAAATCCTGATCGATGTTCCCGTGCATCAGTTGATACAGCTTTATCATGTCCCCTCTACGTCTGCGGTAGTACAAGGAAGGGAGGTCTAGTTCTTTTAATCTCTCCGGGTAAGGTAAGTGGCGAAGGGACTGTACCGAGCGAGTTGGACGCCTGCGTACCTTTTCTACGAGTTTCTGATCGGCTCGGTTGAATGGGCCCCACACACTGTTGCCGTATTCGATCAGTGGGCGCACAAGAGCTTTGTACAGTCGTGGAAGCGTGAATCGGTCGATGTTAACGAACGACTTGCGGATGACCGCGAGCAGCCTGTTCGCCTTGGAAACGGCGACAGAAGTCTGCTGCCGAAACTTAATGTCGCCATCAATCACGATACCAAGGTCTCTTTCCCCAGAAGAGTCACGGATCTGTGTCCCCATCATAGAGTACCTGTGGTGTGCGTTGGCTGGACAAGATGCAGAATAGCACATTTGTCTACATTGAATGGGAGCTGCCAGTCAGCAGACCATTTCATCAGGCTGTTAATGTATCTTTGCAGAGATCCCCTCGAGACAAGGTCGCGTGCTGAGCTGTAAAGCTTAGTGTCGTCGGCAAAAATCTTGACACTACATTCCACAACATTAGGCAGGTCATTAATGTAGATCAGAAACAGTAGTAGGCCAAGAACTGACCCCTGTGGGACCCCATTGGACACTGTCAGCCAATCAGACGCAGCAGTACCTACCACCACTCTCTGAATTCGATGTGATAGGAAAGCCCTGATCCATGCAAGAAGATGGCCCCTCACTCCGTAACTGTGTACTTTCTTCACGAGTCTCTCATGTGGCACAGAGTCGAACGCTTTGGAAAAATCCATATAAACTGCATCCACTGGTTGATGGTCCTCAATGAGATGACTCCAATCCTCCAGCACCTTCAACAGCTGTGATTCACAGGAGCGATTCGGTCGAAATCCATGCTGGTGATAGGACAGTAGATCGTTTTCCGTGAGGTGAAGGTAGAGTCGGTCTCTTATCAATGATTCCATAATCTTGCATGGGACAGATGTGAGTCTCACCGGTCTATAGTTCCCTGGGAGTTGTTGGTTACCCTTCTTGAATATTGGAACCACTGACCCTAGCTTCCAGGGCTCCGGCAGGAGTCCGGAGTCTAACGATTTCTGGAAAAGGATTGAAAGCGGAATGCACAGGGTGTTGCAGGATTCAGATAGTATGCGGGGGTGAAGCTGGTTAGGCCCCGGGGAACTGTTGGGTTTCAGATTTTGAAGCTTGACTGCAACAGGCTGCTCTGTGAAGTCCATGCTCTCCAGAAAGGGTCCCTGGCAGCGCAGCTCAAACTCAGGGATACTCAGCAGGTTTTCCTTGGTAAACATGCTGGCAAAAAATGAGCCAAGAACTCTAGCCTTCTCTTCGTCGCTGGAAGCCAAAACACCAGACATCATGTCTGAGACATGTCCATCAGATCCTCGATTTTGGGCTTAGTTTTCAGCCTACTGTTGACATACTTCCAGAATGGCTTGGGGCATGTATTAGCGTTGCTCACCAGTCTGTGCTCATGTTGCCACTGAAGACGACGAGTCAGGATGCTTAGCTGGTTAGCGCACAGAGTGTATCGTCCATAATCGATTACATCACCAGACCGTTTGTAAAGACCCCAAAGCCTGTTTTTCTTGTCCTTCAGCTTAAGTGCTGAGCTGGTCATGCATATATTTTTACGGTTCTTCCTGAGACATATTAGGGATGCAACGCTCGACTAAACAGTTGAATGTGTTGATGAAAAGTGGTATGATTCTTCAGTGGAAAGTCTCCCCATTGAGTTCCATTGAGTTCCAGTCAGCTTCCAGTATCAGCTGGTTTAGGCGGGTGAAGTCAGCTTGGTTAAAGTTGAAATGGCTTGCAGTGATGGAACTGGGTTTGGTGTAAAGATTCAGAGAGAATCTCAAGACCAGATGGTCACTTTTCCCTAGCCCAGGTAAATACTGCAAATCACTCAGCATGCCTTCCTCATTGCTGAAGATAAGGTCGAGGATGCTGCCAGTTCCATTGCCCTTCATCCCAGTTGGTGACAGTAAAAGTTGGAAAAGAAAGTGTCTGTGCATAACGCTAATGAGTAGGTGAGAGGGATGCCCAACAGGGGCTCTGGAAAATAGACTGACCTTGGAGTACTGATTGATACTGAGTTGAAATTTAGACAGCAGGCTTCAGCTGCTGTCGGAAAGGGTACCATAGCCCGGTATTATGGTAGTAGGCAGATCACATCTCACGGTTCAAAGGATCACATCAGAAGGTCCACTGATCAAAGGGTCTAATGTCAATAGGCTCCACACTTTGAAAGTTAGACCTTTTGAATAAGAAGTCCAACGTTCAAAAGGTCCAAAAAGGCGTGCTCAGATGCATGAGAGTGGGGTGCATGATGCTGCAGAGGCGTGCTAAGACACATGATAATAGGAGGAAATGAGGTTAGGTTAGGTTAGGTTAGGTTAGGTTAGGTTAGGTTAGGTTAGAAATATCCCCACATTTTGCAAGAAAATCCCAAGAGGTGAAACAGACAGGAGGGAGGGTTAGAGGAGTAGCATAAAGTGTTACTCAGACCAGAGGCGCACTCAGATTCTGGAAAGAGGGGTGATATCCCCAGACTAGAAAATAGGGACCAAGGACATACACACCTGACCTGACCTGACCTAACCTGACCTGACCTGACCTAACATAACCTAATCTAATCTAATCTAAAATAATCTAATCTAACCTAACCTCTCACTTCCTCCTATTATCATGTGCCTTAGCACGCCTCTGCGGCATCATGCACCCCACTCTCATGCATCTGAGCACGCTTTTTGGACCTTTCGAATGTTGGACTTCTTATTCAAAAGGTCTAACTTTCAAAGGGTAGAAGCTATGAACATTAGACCCTTTGAACTTTGGACATTCTGATGTAATCCTTTTGAACCGTGAGATGTGATCTGCCTACTACCATAATACCCCATAGTCCTAGCTGTCATAAAAAGGTCCTTTGCCATCCTGGACACAAGCACCCTTCCGATGCTCTACAAATCCCTCATTCGACCACTTCTCGAATACAGAAACTCTATAGGCATGTTATTCTGCCGGCACAATGCATAACAGTATGCCACACTCATGCGCAGTATGGTATCATGGACTACAAGATACCGTATTGCGCATGTGTGCAGCATACTGGTATGCGTTCTGCACAGCAGAATAACACGGCTTATGTGGGGACCTTTCAATAGGGCAGACCAAATCCTCCTGGAAAAGGTTCAAAGACACACTACACGCCTGATTAGCTCCCTCAGAGGTGTACCATATATTGATACGCCTCACACTTTAAGGCTCCCTTCACTGTAATATCGGAGGCATCATGGCCCTGGCGGGTCGGTTGCGCACTGCCGGATTGTGTGGGGGGTATAAATCTGACTCCTAATGTTACGATTGCGCTGAGACTTGTATGTGCCTATTTCTTATATGAGCAGCGTTGGCCTCTTGTTCATGGTCGGATTTGCTTTCTCCGCTCGGCAGCATTCATGGTACCTCTATAGCCCTTGTACCTGAGTTGTTGCTGGTTCCGTCTGAGTGGCGGCGCGGGGTGACGTCAGCCTATGGCATCTGATGGCGCTGTCGGGATGCATATTACTTGTGTTGCCGGGTCCATCGACCAGGGGTATTACGTATTGACTGTGCTGGGTCCGGATGGTCAGGCTCACCAGTAGCTGAGATGTGCTGCAATTTAGCAAAGTTTTTTCTTCGTGGCACTGGGTACAACATCCCGAATCCCCTCCTGAATGTCTGGATGTAATCATTTTTTTTTTTTATTTTTACCCTGCATTCTATTTTTTTCTTTTTTCTCTCCCGCTGAGTGTACTGGAACCATCTGTGACTGCCGCTGCCCCCTTCCTCGCCATTGCCGCTTCGAACATGATGGCCACATTGCGCCCTGACATGGGTGACCTTTTCATGTTTTTACCCTCACGTTTTCATCACTTCCAAGTTTGGGCTGTGTCGCCATGCCTCATATCATTTGTGTTTTTTGTTTTATCCCATGTGTACAAATATAAATATATATGTATGGATGTAACATGATTTGTGTGTTCCAGCAGCTCCATGGTCAGATTGAACAGGACTACGCTCAGTTTTCCACACTCAATGTTCACTCTAGAACTCTGGGCCATCTGTGGAAGCTGGCTAGGCCATAAGCAGTCACCAGAGCCCAAAGGAACTTCTTTGGTGTTTGAGTGGTTAATCAAGGGAACTCGCTGCCAAGTTCAGTGGTGTCGACTCCCACTGTCGACCTTTTCAAAGCTCGCCTCAACTCCCACTGGAATGCCTGCACATACCAAGTTCCTGAACTAGACTTTTCAAGAGTCCCCCTTTCCCCCATGGCCCATAAAGTTATCCTGTGGGCAAAACTCAGGTTCCTTTCCCTGAGTAAGACCTAGTTGAGTTACCCTTATATTTGAGCTCGTCGGAGATTCGGAACCAGCGGGCCGAAGTGGCCCTTATTATCCGAGATTGTTAGGTTAGGTTAGGTTAGGTTAGGTTAAGTTAGGATAGGCTTTATGAAATACCACGTGGTATCACACTTATTTACGAGATGGAGGTACTAAATCTTCTTGAGCTCCGACTTCCCAAAGCAATCCTTGAAATGAGATGAGATCAGATGATGGTAACTTCCTTGAATATTTTCTTCAAGACCAGCCGTGTTATTCTGCCGTACAGAACGCACACTATTATGACGCACGCATGCGCAGTGTTGTATCTTGGAGTCATGATACTGTACTGCGCATGCGTGTAGCACACTATTATGCATTCGCTGGCAGAATAACACGGCTACTGTAATGGCGCACACTTGTTTTTTGTGTTTATTCTTGGAAACAACATCGGATGGGCGGGGAGGTGGCTGTTGTTGAAGTGGGCAGAAGTAAAGTTAAATATTGTGAATGAGTTATTTTTTAAATTAATCAGTTAAAACAAATTGAAATTCTGATTGAAACTTTGCGGGAGGAGGGGATTGCTGTTTTCCAGTCACCAGTTCCTGAATTTTCTTTTAAATTAAGCTTTTATTTTGATGCCTTCCAGTAACCATATCAAGCAGGGAGCATGTCGGCAATTATGTAGCACAAATTTGGCAACTAGGGCTGTGTTCTTTGAAATATTCTGAGGCAGGATTCTGGCGGCTGTGACATGTTTCCTCATATTCCGGCTGCTGAACATTCTTGAATGAGGCCAGAATGCACTGTAAATGGTGAGGTGTGACAGTCTCATTGCTTATTTTGACTTGTGCTTGACTAAATATTTCATTTACTTTCATATATTGCTATAATAGTGCTATGGGTCATTTTTCCCAAATATATACCCTTACCAGAACTTGTGGATGTTATTCTTAAAGGAGTTGGCCAGTCTACAAAGTATGGCAGCAGGCCAGACGAGTCACACCAGCCATCTAAAATTCTCACGCCGCCAGCCACCAAAAATTCCCACCAATATGCCATTTACCAAGGAGAAAAACACCCATTCCTACCCACACAAAGCAATGCTACCTCTCGTATTAGTTAGTTGATAATTTTTATAAAGGCGCACTCCTGGGTCTATAACCATTTGGCCATTATTTGTTTGGTTTCCAGTGTCACCTTCCTCGCACCAGTCTCACAAATTCGCACCAGGTTGATAACATTTGCACCACATGCTCCTGTCTCCAAGGGCACTCGCACCAACGAGATCTCGAAAATGCCATACTTTGCACACTGGGGAGTTGGTTGATGGAGACTCCTCTACCCATGTGGGAATACTGTTCCATTCTGAGACAGTGCAAACTGATTTGATGAATATCTTGCTTCTTTCAATACAGCAGCTTTTGAATCCCTAACACATATTTGTTCCTAACTCAAGGAACACCAGTTAAAAACATACACACCAGCCGATGGAATGATGGTTGGAAGGCATCCAGTAGATACAGTCCATATATACAGTAGATACAGTCTATATATACAGTAGATACAGTCCAGTGCCCGCACAGTCCACAGACCATGAGACCGCATCCACACATGACCATGACACACATCCAGCTGCAGGGAACACGGCATCAGGGAAACTTTCGGAACCTATGGTACGAGGTCCCTGACTGACCGACCCCCATCCACGGGCGACTGCCCGTGGTTTCCGACTCAGTCTCTCCGGCTGAGAAAGACCAAATGAGGACTTCTGTTAATTTGAGCTCGTCATAGAACGGAACCTGCAGGCCATTTGGCCTCCAAAATTTTCCGACAACCGTAGGTAAGGTAAGGTAAGGTAACTGCATGTATCACTCCTGCTGTCACCGATGACAGAAAAGCTGCATTTTGTAGGAGTGAGCCATGCTTTGGGGTGGCGCGGAATCTATTCCGTTGTGGTGGGCCTGTTCAGTGCCAGGCCTCCTTTGACAGTTATGCCCAGCAGGGTACGGACATGGATCAGGTCATGTGAAGGGGCGTAAGCGAACACAGAAGATGTACACAATGCGAAAAGGCGTGAGTGAGGGCAAAGGTGGGCAATGGTGGACTTGGTGCACCATGAAGTAGAAGCAAGTGGCACGGTAATGCCCAGGCACACACTTAAGATTCATCTAGGCTTACACAGGATATCGCTCCTGACACTGAACCAATGGGGAAACAGAACTGTACAAACAGATGTGGTGACATTTACTTATATATATATATATATATATATAGGGAAGGTGAGATATATATAGGGACCCTTTGGCTCCTCGATGGAAAACAAATGGTAAAAAAATTTTCCTGTCTAGGTCCAAAAAAGCTCTAACTGGGTTGAGATACAAAAATTCTCCCACCTCCCAGCTGATGACCAGACATGCCAGCCAATATCACAGTGCATATCATTGTACCCATTAAGGATACTTTATTGTACAGAAAAGATGCTGAGCATTGATTTATCTTACATAATTTAGGTTTATTTTTGTATTTTTCATAGTCTACTTTCACACACACTAAATGTACAAAACGTGCAATATGAATGTGTATCTTCCTGTCTGAACTGTGACTTGTGTTTCAGATGCTTACCTACCTCATCTTCAAAATGATAATAACGATCTCTGTCTGATATCAGCGTGAAATGTCACCAGCATGAACATGTCCTTCTCTCGGCGAAAGTAAGTAGAACGGCGGCTTGAATGCTGGCTGGGAAATAGAAAGGACAATGACGATATTTCGTGTTGACTCCTTCTTGTTTAGTGCTGAGTCCCTCATGTTCTTGCATTGACTCCCTAATGTTCTTGTGTTGAGTTTATCGAGTTTAGTGTTGAGTCCATCATGTTCTTGTGTTCAGGCCCTCATGTTTTGGTGGTGACTCCCTCATTTTTTGTGTTCACGGACGCCCTCATCTTCTTGGATGCGTTCTTTGAAACCCTCCATGTGTTTTGTGGTTTTAGGGCGCTTCAGCGTCTAGGCTATATCGCGCCTTTGAAACCCTCCAAACCATGATTCGCGGAAATGTGACTATGATGAAATGTGAAATGTGACTATTCGCGGAAATACTATGATATTCTTCTCATTTTCTTGTAGTCCCGATAAAATCCTGAAACTCAGTTATAGTAGGCAGCTGACAGCGCTGTCTCTATCGGCAGTGTGGAGAAGCTAGGATTCTCCAGGACACCACCAGATGTCGAGAACGATGACTCCGGTCTCGGCTTTTTTCGTGGAGATACTGGGTACGTTTTTGTAACCGTGATCATGTGCATGGACCTGATGTTTTCTTTTTCAGATGAGCAAAGTTCAACTTATCCCATTAATAGTGCGTCCATCCACATATATAATAATTTATATCTTGTACATAGTATTTTGTCCAAGTACTTGCAAGATCAGCTTCTGGGGTCGCAGTTTTACTAATGTCCTCGGAGTGGTTTTCTTGGAGACCCCGACCCCACCATCTGAACGAGCCATTCGAGGCTGATTCGGGAGCAACGATTTTATGTCTCACAAAGCATAAGTATGCCCCCCCTCCCATGCCTGCCAACCGACATACATCGGGTAAAAATGGACCGTCGGAGCCTTTGGTGGGAATCGATCCCAAGTGTTCACCAGAGCACTATCACTGCACGGTTTTCTGAACAGTGGGCAGTAGTTAGAACACCTAGTAAATATTAGAATATAAAACAGTTCATACCCAAAAGCATTTCCGAATCAAGAATTGTTTGGAAGATCTGCTTCCATTTGAGACTCCTGTCTGTGTTGCATGACCGCTATAATATCGACCTGTCCAGACCCCTGCCTGTTAAGCACCCGCTTGTAACTGCCGGCCTGTGCTGAGCCCTGCCCGTGGTTCCAGATCGGCCGTTTCTGACGGAGGTCTGACTGACGTCACGGAGCAGCCCCGGACTCAGTCGGTCCTGTCTCTGCTCTCCTGGGGGAGACGATGTGAGTATGTCCGTGTCAGCCCTTCTCCAGGGGCCAAGGCCTGTTACTTCTGTGACGTCACCCATCCAGACTTTATTAAGGGTGGAGCAAAACTACCCAGAATATTGAAAAAGGAGAACCATATTCAAAAACGGAATGCTCTATTTCTTCATTTGGAGCACAATTGAGTTCCCTGTGTATTTGAAAATGAGCACCACAAAATTTGAAATAATTTCAGCAGATCCAGCGGTAGAAAGATTCCTTCACTTCTGTGTGGCGTCACTCTGGCGTGAAGGAATCCCTCTTGAAAGTACCGTTAAGTTAAGGTAGTTTGTTACCTTGTCTTTCCTTCACTATTTTACATGTCCTCACCGTTACCATCCCTCTCTTTTTGTTCTCCTCTTCCTGCCTGGTCCCTCTTTTCCACCTCTTTCCCTCTCTTTGATTCTGTATTGCTCTCTCCTTTTCACCGCCATTTTGTCGTTTTCCAATGCTTTCTCCCTGTATCGTACTTCAGCCCCTTTCCTCCTCTATCTCGCTTCATTAGATTAGCATGTTGGCTTATAGGGTGTGCTGTTAACTTGATTTCGCCATTTAGTGTGTGCCAATATTTTTTCAGTGGTTTGACTGAAATCAGGAGACCGGAGCTCATTTATTTGTTTAATAGTACGAAACAATATTGCAGTCTCTATACTTTATAGTGTGCGTGATAAACACACTGTGTTCGTCTCTCTCTGAGGGAGTAGGATCAAAACTGAACTGACTATAACAGGATATCACTCTCAATGCCTCCAGTGAGTGTCCAGAACGTCTCCCACTGTACTCAATGGGTGTCTGGGAAATTTCGGGCATGCTTTGCGCTGCGGCTTTGTCGTGACACCACAAATCGTATCGCATGTCACCCGACTGCAACAAATTAGTTAAACTTTCTACCCTCGGTGGGATTCGAACCCGCGGCCCTCACCACCGTTGCGCCGACGCAGGAGTTTGAGCGGGAGTCAACGCGGGAGGTGGAGAGGATGCTGGCGGACGCCGAGAGGCTGCTGTACGAGGGCGAGACGGCTGAGGAGATGCCCACAGCCGTGAGGGAGGAGTGTATACTCTGGCGGGACAAGTTTCCCCATTTCAGGTGGGTGGGAATGGCCGAGACCCTGGAACTCCGGGTTGGTTCAAGCTCTAGATATTTTATTCAAGTTCTCTAAAGGTAAATCTGATGCAAGCTTTTAATGAGATCTTCAAGTTGCTTTAAAACAAAAACAGTTTCAACGATATCCGTGGAGTAGTTTCTCTCCACTTCTGCTTAAAAACACCCAAATTCCGACAGGCTCAGGCTGTAAAGCGTGTTGAAACTTTGACGTCAGTTTCAGCGTTGCCATGCGGCTTGAACGACAATGGGGAATGGTAGCCTGTCGAGGGGGAGAAGATGGGTTTCAGTGTTCTGCAAGCTCAGGCCTGAGTTTCTGCTGAGTTTTCGTGCTAACTTGTCTCCTTTGCACGATGTGTCGTTTTACTGGAAATGTCCTATGTGTGGATGTAACTAGGCATTAGTTTTGTTCGATCATTCATACTACATGGTTGGTGATCATATTGCACGTAAACTATACAATCCCCACAACCTCGGTCACATCGCTCCCCGTCGGGCAGGGTTCTGGGCCGGCGGGCGCCGGTGCTGCCATCTAGACCGAGGAGCGGCGCGGTGGTGCCTGTGATGCTGCTGACGGAAAACGGACCCGTCGAGTAAGAACCTCAGGTTTTCTGAAAGTAAACCAAAACCCAAAGCCGGCTCAATCGAACTCCCTGACGTAATTCTGCCCGAAAAGGGAAATGTCCCCAGTGTATTAGCAATGCGAGACACCCTTTCTCTTCTTTGCATGTCAGATTTGGGTCGGCGAAAAGGAAATTGTTGAAAATTGTTTAAAAAGTAAATTTCCGGTTGAATGTGTATCCGACATTATTGTTCCACGGATCCCGTGCTTTTCGTGGATTGGGTGCAGTTAATTGTACCATAGTGTACCATAGTGTCAAAGATATACCTGGCTCGGATTTGAGTCTCGGCTGGAGTGACTGTGACGCAAGTCCAACCGAGTTATATTTCATTATGGTAGAATAAAACCTGATGTTCATGCTCATTTAGGACTGAAAAACAGTGAATTTGTAAGCGTTATATTTTGAGCTCGGCTCTTTATCAAACACAAATCTAAACTGAGGTTGAAGCATATGCACATTTCATAATTGTGAAGATGAGAATAATCAGATGCTCATGATACAAACCACTCGGAGACAGACACTCAGGCGACGGGGAGGTCAGCCAATCAGAGCGTAGTGGCATGACCTCCAACACCAGACACAATTCACACACAGATCATCCACACCACGCGCGTGTTTGTCAGTGAGGAGACCGCCTCCTGCCTGCGGTACCCGGGCGCGGAGGAAACCATCGCCCGACACGGCCCGCACCCGGCGGTCCCCGCGGCCGGCGATTCCCTCAGCTCTAACGGCGCCGAGCCGACCGGGCCGCTGGTCTCCAATCCGTCAGCTCTGATCCAGGACATGGTGAAGAACAGCCTGGTGTCGCTGCTGTGGTCCGACTATGTGAACGAGATGGCGCCCGTGTTTCAGGTGAGGCTCCATCGGCACACCCGGCTGATAGTTAGCGAGAGGACTGTGTGCTAAAAGGGAATGTGGGTCTTCATAATGGGATTTGAAGTGAGATAGCTGGGGTGAAAAACACACCGTAAAACTGCATGTTTGTAATCGCAATTCAGGTGAAGAGGCTGGTTGCACTCATGCTATTTTTTTCATCAATTGTACAAATAAATATCCCAACGTTTAATGTCAGCGTCAGATCTAGTTGAGCTAAGAGGGCTGCCTTTATTTAGGATGAAAGGGGGAAGCTTGGTATCAGCCGGTTCAAAGAGAAGTGTTTTCCTTTCTCGAAAAGTCAGTTCTCAGAGAAGCAAAATATGCGCCCAAAGGATTTTGGTGTGTTCCATGCGAGTGATAGAAGAGTTCAAAACCCACGAATGTGCCAATTTTCTTTAACCATTCAATACCAAATGAAATCTTTGTA